>WUAT03210956.1:0-11558 GCA_010015005.3 Ulmus americana | reverse complement strand
CAGTAGGAACTAGGATGACAAGGAGGATAATGTCTGAAGGAATCAATGAGAGGTTAGTTGAAGAAGTAGCAAGGAGGATCAGAGGAGTATGAATGCAATATCCGACAGATCAAGCGGCAACAACAATGAGAGGAATCACCAAATTTCCCTTTGTAGAATGGATCAAGAAAGAGGAAAAGCCAAGGGATTTCAATCCTCCAATTCTGGAGAAATATGTAGGAAAAGGAGATTCAATGGTTCATTTACTACACTTCAAAGATAGAATGTCACTAGAAAGGATTTTAGAGGCCTTAACTTGCAAGTTGTTTGCGAAAACCTTAACCAGAAAGGCTTTCTCTTAGTTCAGCTAGTTTCCCGAAAGATCGATTGGAAGTTTCGAAAGTTTGGGCAGAAATTTTCTGGAGCAATATCACAGCAACCGTCCTCAATAGAAGTCAATGGTGGATCTTCATATTGAGCAGCGGTATGATGAGTCACCAAGAACCTACTTGGAAAAATTGACGGAGCTAGCCAGTCAGATCTTCGATCTGGATTCGAAACAGGTTGCTAGTCTGTTCGTTAGAGATCTATTGAAGGGATCTTTGCTTCATGAAAGGTTCTTGGAATCCCTACCATACAATTGGAATGAGATAAAGGCTAGAGCTGAGGGAATCCCTCGAGTCATGGAAAGCAGGCAGTAGATCGCGAAAAATGCAGCAATTACAATATCGCAGAATAATTCGAGATCAAAGAACACAAGAAATGATTATCAGGGAACTAATTTTGAGGATAGAACAACCAAACCACCTAGAGATGAATCAAGAGATAAGATGAAGAATTTAGAATACTCGGGCAATTCCGCAAAAAGGTTCAAGACGGATGGTGATGATTTTGACTGTGGCTTCATTATTCCTCAAGGGAAGATTTTTGTCAAGCTTAAAGATCAAAATATCTTTCGGAAACCCAGGCCGTATAGTATTCCAGAGAATATGAAGGACAAGGAATAATTCTGCATTTTTCACAATGATTATGGACACACCTTGGCTGCCTCTAGAAATCTCTATAACCAGATCAAGAGTATGATGAAGAAATGAGAGTTGCTGAAGTATTTGAAGACGAAGATCTCTATAGGATCATGAAGAGAATATTGGAATTCTGAAGGATTAACAATTAAAGTTGCTGATGAAGGAACCTTGAAGGACGCGGAAGCCGGAGGATCAGCTCAGAACCTTTGAATTGTATCTTATGTAAGAAAGACAAGTGAAGAAAAGGAAAAGAGATATGAAGAGTGTGCTACAAGAAGGACAAATAGAAACATGAGAACTTTGGCCCTTGGGCATTATGTATGTACAATCTCAAAAGAAGATGAGCGACGAGCATCAATGCCAGTAATCTTTACGGATGAAGATCTAGAAATTGTCAACCTTACTCACACTGATCCACTAATAATCAAGCTGAGAATTAGAGATACAATAGTGTCTCGGTTCTTGGTCGACGGAGGAAGTAACATGAATATCATCTTCTGGGAAGCTCTATGAAGGATGAGAATCAGTGAAGGATCGATATCCCAAGCGAAGACTCAGATCCATGCTTTTGATGGAGCGAAGGTCACACTAATAGGGATGATCACTTTGCCTGTTTATTCTGTGGATCGGGTCCAGATGGTGACTTTCTTCATTATTGACACTCCATCAACAGTGAACGTGATTATAGGTCGCAAATGGATCCATGCGATCAGAGGGGTGGTGTCAACCCTACATCAGGTCTTAAGATGTCAATCTCCCACTGAACTATATACAATTGACATTAAAGGAGATCCTACTTAGAATCAGAAATGTTTCAACACCAACAACGGAGGAAAGATCGAGAGGTTGTTCAAAGAAAAAATTAAACGGATAGAAAAGGGGAGGAAAGCGTAGGTAGACAAAGAATTGCCGGAGGATGAGTCCAAATAGCAATCAAAACAGTCCCTTCTAGCATACTTGAAGAGAGTAGAGGATGAAGTAGATGAGCCAAAAACAACTATAGAAGAACTTGTGAAAGTTTCTTTAGATGAGGATGATCCAAAGAGGAAAGTGTTGGTATGTGCCCTACTGAAGAAAAAGAAAAGGAAGAATTGGCCAGCTTCCTTCAGAAAAACAAAGATATTTTTGCTTGGTCTTATAAAGATATACCCAGAATAGATCCTTTGGAAGCTAAACATTACCTAAACATAGATCCGACATCCCTCCAGTTCGACATAAACAAAGGAGGTTCACTCTTGAAAAAAATAAGATCATCAGTGATGTAGTAGATAGATGGATGGAGATAGATGCTATTAAGCCCTATCACTATCCCGAATGGTTATCCAATGTAGTAGTGGTGAAGAAGAAGAACGGCAAGTGGAGAGTCTATATTGACTTTACCAATCTTAACAAAGCAAGTCCGAAGGATAGCTTTCCTCTGCCGAAGATTGATCAACTCATGGATGCAATCGCTGGATTTGAGAGAATGAGTTTCCTCGATGCTTATTCAGGGTATAATCAAATCCGAATGAACAAGAGAGATAGACTTCATACTACTTTTATCACCGAAAGAGGGATTTACTGTTACAAAGTGATGCCATTTGGGTTTAAAAAAATGATAGCGACGTACCAAAGACTGATCAACAAGATGTTCTCAAAGTTGATAGGGAAGACAGTTGAAGCATACATTGATGATATGGTAATCAAAAGTAAACAAGCCCATGATCACATTAAAGATGCTGACGAAGTATTCAGAATCTTTCGAAGTTCAAGATGAAGCTTAATCCTCTGAAATGCACTTTTAGGGTATCTTTCGAATAATTTCTGGGTCACGTTGTGAGTAAGAGAGGGATTGAACCAAGCCCAACCTAGATGAAGACTTTGTCAAAGATAAAGGAGCCAAGAACTGTTCGAGATGTTCAGATTCTAGTAGGAAAAGTTGTTGCTTTAAGCTGATTCATCTAAAAGATGTCTGATAAGTGCAAACCTTTCTTCCGGAGCATTAAATAGTTGGTGACCTTAGAGTGGGGGGAAGAACAAAGTGAAACATTCAAAGAATTGAAGAAATACTAAAGCGTAGCTCCAATTCTTTCAGCTTCGGGGGAGGTAGAATACCTCTTCTTGTATTTGGCAATCTCTAAAGTGGCTGTAAGTGTAGTATTGCTTAGAGAAGAATATAACAAGTAGAAGCTCGTATTTTATACAAGTAAGATGCTCCTAGATGTGGAAACGAGATATAGCACAATGGAAAAGATGGTATTGGCTTTGGTAACAGCTAAAAAGAAGCTTTGACACTACTTCGAGTCCCATACTATCGTGATGATGACCAATTGTCCAATACAACTAATATTGTCAAAGCCTGATTTGTTGGCGCAGTTGGCCAATTGGGCAATTGAGTTGGGAGTGTATGATATCAAGTATGCTCTGAGGAGTGCAAAGAAAGGGCAGGTATTGGTTGATTTCTTGGTGGAGATACAATCCTTTGGACTATTGGAAAAGGAAGCAATGGCTTTCCCAGAAGAAACAATAAAGTAGGTGTTGAATATCGATGGAGCATCGAACAAAAATAGAGTGGGGATTGGCATAGTACTGGAAAATTCCTTTGGAGTTTTAATCAAGGAAGCATTAATACTAGAGAAGGATCTGGTGAATAAGGAGTCAGAGTATGAAGCGCTAATCTATGGGCTGGAATTGGCAGCAAGGCTAGGAGCACAACACTTAGAAGTAAACCTAGATTCAGAATTGGTCTCTAGGTAGTTGATCAGGACATTCGAAGCTAAAGATTCGTGGATGAAAAAAAATATTGTAGTAGAGCCTGAATGATTATATCCTTATTGCAAAGTTTAAATGTGCGAGCTGTAAAAAGAGAATTGAATGCAAGAGTTCATGGACTGACGAAGGGGGTAGCTTACAAAGAATATAACAAAAAGAACAATCTGAGCTTAAGAGAATATATTCCCGAAGATGATGTTGAGAAGAAGATTCAAGAAGTAAATTTGATTGATGTCTCCGAAGAGTCGGAATATGAGCATTGTTGGATGGAAGAAATAAAATAATTTTTGCGAGAGTCAATCCTCCCTGAAAACAAAGTTCAAGCTATTAGAATAAGGATAAAAACAGTGAGATTTTGCATAATAGAGGGAGTATTATACAAGAAATCCTTTTCCAAACCATTGTTGAGATGCGTTTCAAGGAAAGAGGCGAAAAAAAATGCTAAGTGCGACACATTCTGAGGTGTGTGGGAATCATTCTGAAGGAAGGAGTTTAGCGCATAAAGCAATTACATCGGGTTATTATTGGCCTTACATGATGCAAGATGCAAAAATGTTCATCAAGAGATGCGAGAAGTTTCAAAAGTATGCTCCTTTAATTCACCAGCATTCCGAGCCATATCATTCGGTAGTGAGTCCCTAGCCTTTTGCACAATCAATTAGATATAATTGGCAAGCTCCCAACTACCAAAGGAGGCAAATGCTTTGCCTTACTTCATATGGAAATATATCATATGTAGGTTCGGGTTGCCGAGATCATTAACAATGGATAATGGGATGTAATTCAACAATTTGAAGATCGAAAGTTTCGGCGAAATGTATGGGATTAGGCTGAATTATTCACTAGTATACCACCCTCAGGCAAATGGGATGGTGGAAGCAACAAATAAAATGATCGTGGGCAATATCTAAAGGAACTTGGAAGAAAAGAGAGGATGGCTTGAGGAATTATCGAAGGTTTTATGAGCCTAGAGGACAACCAATAAGAGAGGAACTGACGAGTCTCCATTTGTTTTAGTATTCAAAATAGAGCCATTCCTTCCTACTGAAGCAGGGCTACCAACATTGATGACTCTAGTTGCTGAGAATGAGGAAGAGAATCAATGGCAATTAGCAAGAAATCTAGATTTACTAGAAGAAGTTAGAGAATGTGCTCAGATTAGGAGAGCGGCCTACCAACACAAAGCTCGGGCCTTTTATGATCAAAAGACGAATGTGAGGAGATTTGTGAAGAGAGAAGGGGTGCTTTGAAGGATCCTAGAGGTGGTTCTCAAAGGAAAATTTGATGAACAATGGGAAGGGCCATTCAAGATAAAAGAAGTCTTTGGAAAGGGAACGTATAAGCTAACAAATGTTGAAAATAGGAAAGAAGTGCCTCAGATATGGAATGCAATGTATTTGAGAAAATATTTCCTTTAATTGATGATTGTGGAAAGTTAGGGGGTATTGTACTCTTTTTCCCTGATTCGGTTTTGTCCCAATTGGGTTTTTCGAATTAGGTTTTTAATGAGGTAACAACCATGGATCATTTGATTAAAGATCCCAACCATTATGTAATTGAAGATTTGGATCAATAAAGATAATTGTTTTTCCCATGAGTTTGTTGACTTCTTTATGATTTGATTATAGTTGAATGAAAAAGAAAGAGCTAATCTTGCAGGATGAGTATATGCAAATTTTGTGCAGTTAGTGGCATGAGTAAGATCCTGGAGACTAGTGACGATATGTCCTTATCCAAAAGATGCCTTGGCATGAGAAAGATCCTAAAGATTGGAGACCGTGAGGTCCTTGTCTAGAAGATGCCTCAGCATAAGACAGATCTTGGAGATTGAAAACTGCGAGGTCCTTCTTCAGAAGATGCTCCGGCATGAGAAAGATCCTAGAGACTGGTGACAATATGTCCTTCTCTAGAAGATGCCTTGGCATGAGAAAGATCCTGGAGATTGGAGACCGTAAGGTCCTTCTCCAAAAGATGCCGCGACATGAGAAAGATCATGGAGATTGGAGATCACGAGGTCCTTCTACAAAAGATGCTTCGGCATGAGAAAGATCTTGGAGACTGGTGACAATAGGTCCTTTTCCAGAAGATGCATCGACATGAGAAGATCCAAGAGATTGATGACTATGAGATCCTTTTTCATAAGATGTTTCAGGGGTGTAAATGAAGAAAAGATGATTCCAAAAATATAACAACAAAAGATGAAGAGAGATGATATCATTGATTGAATGAGTCATTACATATTTGTACATCAAATCATAAGCTTTTGGCAAAAGAAAAAATGGAGAATAAAGGTTGAAATAAATTATCCTCGGTCAAGGGGAAAAATTACAAGATGTTAAGATGACTACCTTGAACACTTGATGTTGATTGTAAATGACGACAGGTTCTTTGGCATAGAACATGAGCTTCTCGAAAAGTGTGTTTCCAGCAAAGAAGCCTTTCAAAATCCACGGTCAAAATAAATTTTTCATTTTGGAATCACCAAGGATAAATAAGGTCGACATCTTCTTCTTCGCAAGTATGGAAATAGCTCAACACTCTCGCTTTCCAGGACGAAGGATCAAGCTCTTCGGGTTCATTGTCCGAATAAAATTGGTGATGGAAGGAATGAGTGAAAAAAGTAAAGTGAGGTTTCTTTGGTGGAGGTTCAATCATAAGCATGAAGAGTGTGGAAGAGTCGATTGGGTTGCTATTCCGAGTAAAAAAAAGATCGCTTGGAGGCAAATGGACAAGATCATACTCTGCCAAGCCATGCTTCAGATAATGTTGACGATGGAAAGACGGATCACTAATACTCGGTATAAATTTGATCTTCGTGCTATAAATCACATCTTCCGAATAGTCAAATCCGAATAATCTGCCTGAAGGAATATCAGGGTAATTATGATTGAAGTACCCACGAGGGGAAGCCAAAAATACCTCTATTGATGAAGATCAGAACCCTAAAATTTCTTATGGCCTAGCTCATCAGTGAAACAACAATTTCTACAAGTAGAAAGAAAATGTTCCTCTGACCTAGAAAACCTTTGCATCTTTGTCAAAAGTTCTTGATCGTTTGGAAGAGTTAGATAAAACCAGGGAGAGGCCACCCTAGGCTTTTTTCTCTCGAGAAAGAATTCTCGTGAAAGAGGCTTATATTCTGGATCATATAAATGAATTAGGTTAATCCAATGAGATTCATGATGAGGAACTAAAAAAGAAAAAAGAAAAATGAAATCACTATGAAAATTATTGCGAAACTCATAAAGATTCAATTTTATTCATAATTGAACATTACAAGAGTAAGGATACATGAATGAGTTGAGAAAAGGATAGATTAAGTCAGATAAAAATTAAGTATTCGAAGCTAGCAGCTGACCTTGTTCCCAAGGATTTGCTGAAGCAGATCCCTTGTCTAGAACAAGGATGTGAGATTGAGGAGTGGTCTGGTCCATGAATTGAAGGTTGGGTGCAACATGAGATTCAAGTAGAGGGCTAGAGAATTCTATTTCGACATTGTAATCAAAGCTGCCAGAAGAGGGAATGCCTGATACAACATTCAAACATCCTTCAAGTTCCGAAGGATTGGCACCAGAAATTATAGGTGCATGAGATTCAGCCTAGTCCTTCTCCAGATGACCCTCAGATTTAGAATGAGGACCTTGGATATCTCCTTCTAACGCAGAAGCCTTCTCATCGTTGAGCTCTTCAGCAAAGTCAAATTTTAAGTTCTTCTTGGAAATATAATATTCCAGTTCATATTTGTTGACCTCTACTTAGTTCGCAATATCGAAGGCATCAGGGCTAGAAAAATCGCAAGTTTCCAAATCAAGAAGTGCTTGCTCCAAACCAAGTCAGAGTGCTTTGTAACTTGAAATCTCATTCAAATGAGAGAATCTAGAATGGCTTGGAGTCAGAATATGAAGAAAATTTTCCTTCTCTTGAACCTTAGCAGTTTGAATAGCCTTATCTTTCTCTTGCTCTTGTGAACGAGCTAATTCCAAAGCTTGATCCTTCTCTGATATTGTCTGGGAAAGTTGAGCTTCCAGATTTAGAATCCTCTGAAGGAAAGAATCTTTTTCCACGACAAATTTCTAAGGAATAGAAAAGGTTCAAGAAAGTGGTCTAGAAGATAATATGACAAAATTCGAAGGGTAAATTACCTTTTCAAGTTCAAAAATCCTTCCCTCAATGTCTTCCTTCTCTCCCTTCAAGGTGTTGACCCTTGCAAGTTGACAGTTGTGCTAGGAGGCCGCTTCGTTGAACCTTTTTGCATAGTCAACGGATTTTTCCTTCTCCTTATCCAAATCATAATTAAGTCGAAGAATAAATCGATTCTTTTCCCACTCCCTTAGATCGATAGCTTGGGAATATCTCCCAAATTCATCAACATCGGAGCGAAGGAGTTTTTTTTTATGTTCTTAGAAAGGTTGGGGATTAATTTCATGCCTTTCGATGGATTGGGAGTTTCAGGCGTCAAAACATTCTCCCTGCCAACTTGTGTTTGGGAGGAGGATAGATTTCCGGGAGATTGGACTTGGGTTTGTTTTTTATTTTTATTTTTCTCAAATTGCAAAGAAAAAGGGTTAAATGGAAGGAGGAAAGGAGAAGAAGGTAGAGAGAAGGATGGCGGATGAAAGATTACCAATGTCTCTTTGGCAGCAGTCCTGCGGAGAAGAGATAAGGTTAGAAATGACAAGTTGCCCTTTCTCAAAGGTATCTGGAAAGTCAGAAGGATAAGCAAAAGAATTTGGCTCAATTGAAAAAACAGAGGGAGTCAGAGCGTTACCAAGGGAAGGATCGTTGATTGTAGTTTGTTTTAACTTTGCAGGGAGAGGGTCAGAAAAAGAAACGACAAGGCGGAGCCAATTGGATATACCGAAACTAGCACAAACAATAAATTTTCTCTCAATTGCAATCCAATTCGATCGAGTACAATCAAATACGAGAAAACTACAGAAAACTCAAGAACTCTCAAAGAAGGCGAGAAGAAATACAAGAAATGCTCTCAAATTCTCTCTCTAGCTCTCTAGAATTTTTAGTGCTTAAGATACTGAATCCTGTATTACAACAAGATTTTAGCTATTTATAGAATAATTCAACTGACTCTGATCCCTCGGAAAGCAGATCCCTCGGTGAGCAAATCCCTAGACGAGCAGATCCCTCGGGATCTTCTTACAAGACCTTGTGTAATTCCCTTTTAACCCCCAATTATCCAATGAATTTGACTTGTCTTGAGCCAATAAACCCTTGCCACATCATCCAATATATTTTACCCATCCAATTACATTTGCACATTTTTTTTTTAAATCATTTCCATTTGTACCGTTTTTTTTTTGTAAAATACTTTTTTACCCCTCCATGTTCAAGGTCATCTATCTCAATCTCTAGGTTTCTTTGTAATTTGTCATTTTTTGGAGGGGTAAAATAGCTTTAAAAAATAGCATATTTGTAATGGATTTAAAACTGGGGTCATATTAATGTTTTAATGCCTCATTTTAGGGGCATTCCTATAGTTTTCCCGAGAAAAAAATGAAGACTTTGGCCGATGGCTTAGCGACCAGCCACAACATGTCAACGGTGTCCCAGCCTTGACATAGCACAAAAAGAATAGTTAGTCTTTGGGGAAGATGGGTCCAAAAAAAGGTGTCAACCAAATGTTTTCAAAAGCGGAAGATTTAGAGGAAATCATAGTCAATCTTTGTTTGCTTTTTGTATTTTACCCTTTTTTTTTTTATTTTTTTATGCTTTTTAGTTTTGTTTAAATTTTTTTATTTATAATAATAGGGATATTGTAGTCCCCTCTTCGAATTTGAGTCCAACTGATTTGTTTTCACCTAAATTTAGATATGTGGTGAATATTGTAAAGGCCAAAATTAATCACGGGTCCAATTAAGGCTCAAGTTGAATTCAAGGGCCGACACAACATGTCATTTCATAAGCGAATGAGTCACTCTAAGTTTAGCAAGGACTTTCTCCATTGGAATTTGGGTCTACCATTGGCCCAAAAGGGAGCTCCAAGCCATAAATAGTCATGTGGGCCATGCTCGCCTACATCGTGGCTCACTGGGTCAAATTGACTCTACAATTTGGACCGAGAGGGTCTAGCTCACTCTATGGCCCAAGCCGGTCTACAACATGGCCCATTCAGGCTCGTGTCATCCTACGCCTAAGCTTGCTTCCTTCCATTCTTGCTTCACTTTCTTGGAGACCAAGTCTCCAACGTCTTCTTGTAGAGACCAAGTTTCTTAGGATTGCGAGACACGTCATCAAACACCTACTTGGGAGACGACAAGTTTTCACAACGGGTCTCCATATCCTAGGGGGACCCCAAAGTTTGAATGAGCTTGTGTATAAGCCTACTATCCACCCCAGAGGGACTATCATCTATCACTCATTACTTGCTTTCAACTCTTAACTCTCTTACTTCACATTATTTCGCTCTCATTCTAAGTCCTTTGCCCTAGCATCGTGGCTAAGGCAAACCCTCTCATGATTCGTCTACATATATTGCCGATGTTCAAACTCCATCTATGGTCATAGCAAATTCTATCCTAATTCTCTTTTTTTTTTCTTCTTATCTTTCACGTTCTTGTCGCTAACTTGACCGTCAAAACTTCTTTGGTCGGCACCACTCCCCCTTCCCTCCCGTGTCAAGAAACTCTCACGATCTCTCTTTTCTTTGTATCTTTTCGGTAGCCCTCCTTCTGTAATTGATTATAGATTTCAATCGCCTACAATTGTTAGTTGGAAAATTTTAGTGTTGCACATAGTAGTTACGTGAGAATATATATGTTTGTGTCAAAGTAGAATAAGTAACCTCAAAGTCCATTCACTACAAGAAAAATGGTCTATTGTGGAGACAATTTTGCGACGACACAATTGTTGTTGCTATAGGTTCAATCTATAGCGATGACATCAATTGTCGTCGCAATGGATTGCAACTATAGCGATGACAACCATTGTCGTCACTATAGAATGACCCTATAGCGCAAAATTTTCGTTGCAACAAAGGAGATATTTCCCGCGAATCATTTTGGTCTTCGAGGGAACTCTTTTGCGGCGACATATGTCGTTGCAAAAGAGCCGCAAATCTTTTTCGTCTTCTAGGTGAAATTAAGGCTGCAATTTTCTCGAAGCGTGTAGCTTTATAGCGATGACCTGTCATCGCTATAAAGGAGATACTTGTAACGTTGCTTCTCGCGTTCGAGGTGAAATTAAGGCAGAACAGTACAGTTTATAGCATTGATGAAAATATCCCAATATATCCAACGAAATATCCATTTTATAAGGGGTGCGATATCAATATCGATATTTCCATAATTTTATCATAATAATTTTCATTTCTTTTTTTTATTTTTTTTTGCAATATTGATATCAATATTTTCACCGATATTTCTGTAAATTCATACTTGCGATATTTCTGTTAGTTGCAATATTTTAATCCTTGGTTTGTAGCGATGACATGTCGTAGCTATAGATGAGATATTTGGTGTCTTCAAGGTGAAATTAAGGCAATTGTAATAACCTCAACCGTCTCGGTCTATTGTGACGACATGTCGTGGCAATAGCCTTATAATAGCAACGGCATTTGTTGTCGCTATAAAACATGTTCTATAAATCGACCAAAAATGACCTCCTTCTCTTCCTCATCCTCTTCTCTCTCTTAGCCCATTCTCCATCGTCTCCACCATTCTTCGCCGCCTAACTAGCTGCCCAACCCTTTAAACTCAATAATTCTTAACCCTTTTGTTTATTTTGTAATGTTAGATAGATTTGTTTAGAATTTTAGATAGTTTTGTGAAATCTATTGCCTATTTTGCA
>WUAT03210845.1:0-11558 GCA_010015005.3 Ulmus americana | reverse complement strand
GCTTCTAACCGGCGAGTGAAGTGTTCTGTTATTCGCATCTTTTTGGTTGATCTCATTTGGAAAGGAATGAATGCTCTCGCTTATGGTGGTGCCATTCTGTCTCCAAGGCTCATCAAGACTCCCTCCCTGTTCTTCTCTTCGTTTTACAGACAAAAAAAAAATTTAATAAATAAATAAAGCTCCTATCTAAGAATGAATAGGAGTTTCTTAATGAAGAAAATACTAATTTTTAAGTCCTAGTTTTTGAATTAATATATATATATATATATATAGATTTTTGCTTTTGTTCTAATTTTTACTTTACAAAAATAGACCTATTCATTGATTTACTTACACATATGTAATAAATTTCAGTCTAGTTTAAAACTTTTGTGTAAAAATCCCCAGTGTTTGCAATATACTATAGAATTTATTTGGATTAGAAAATTTTACAAATTAATCCCCTCTAATATTCAGCCCAAACTAAGAAGTAATAAAAAAAAGGGGAACGCCCTCACAGTTTAATTATTATATTTTTACAAGAAATAAATTATTAGAGTATATTGGTTATTTTCCCTCTTAATTTTAATTGAATTATAATCAAAGGAAGCATTTAATAATTTTTTAAAAATCTAATGGTCTAACATGGCTATATTCTTTTCGTTATTTTGCCATATCCTACTTTAATTATTTGAATATTGTTTTGGGCCATGTGCCGTTCTTTTCCTTACTTTCCTTGTTTTCTCTGTTTAAATCATAATTTAAATCATGAAAATGAATCAGTTCAAAATCATGATTCAAATCACGCAAATAACATTATCTCAATTTTTTTTTTCTTTCCTTGTATGAATCATGATTCAAATCACAGAAATAACACTATCTCAATTTTTTTTTTTCCCTGTATGAATTATGATTCAAATCACGAAAAGAACAAATATTCTATTTGAATTACTAAAATAAAATTCATGTTCAAATCACCAAAATATTGTTCAAAATACGAAAAGAACAGCCCGATATATATAGAACAATCAAAATTTCTTTAAAAAACAAACTATTGAAAATTTATTGACTGTTTCCCCAAAATTTAATTTGCAGAAGCACATGGGTATTAGGTAAATCCATATGCATGCACATATGGATACACTTTTATTTGAGACTTGTTCTAAAACTTGACTGTCTCTTTTAACCACTCTCTCAACTCTCAAGTACATAAAAACTTTTTGAAAACCAAGTCTCCAAAAAACCTCTATATAATGCAAGCTTAAAATCCAACCATTTCCACTTCAAATATCACACAAGAAGAAGAAGATAAGATGGCGAAGAAGCTAGTGGTGGCTCTTGTTTTGGTCTTTCTCAATCTTGTTATAACATTTCCAAACTTGGCTAAGGTCACAAGTGACTCTTATGGCGATGAGACTCCGAGTTGCTTGTTTGGAACTGATGTGTACAGATATGTTTGCCCTGAAGCAGAGACCATCATCTACTCTTTCGTCGAAAGAGCTATTATGGAAGATTCTAGAATGCCTGCTTCTTTGCTTCGTCTCCATTTCCATGACTGCTTTGTTAATGCATGTTCTTCTTCTCCTATCCATATATAATATATACTCATCAAAAGGGAATTTGTGTTTTTAGTTTTGCTTTTTCTATTTGAAAAATACACGTTTTTGAATCATTATGTCATGTTATTAACAAGTCATAAATATGTTTGTGTTCATATGATAACATGAAACACACTTCATGCACTTCCCTATTACACATCTCAATTGGTCCTTTTTTTGTGTGTGTGTGTGTGTGTGATTTTTATGTTTGTTATCGTCGTTGTGCAGGGTTGTGATGCTTCAGTGTTGTTAGATGACAGAGAAAGCTTTGTCGGCGAGAAGACGGCGGCGCCGAACTTGAACTCTCTGAGAGGTTTTGAAGTGATAGACTCCATTAAAACAGAGCTTGAAGCCCTTTGTCCTCAAACTGTTTCTTGTGCTGACATTCTTGCTATTGTTGCTAGGGACTCTGTCGTTTTGGTTTGTGCACAAACTTGTAGATTGTCGTTTTTCTAACACCTTTTTTATGGGCTTTTTCTAATGAGTCTTTGGTGATTTTTATCTCACAGTCAGGTGGACCAAGTTGGGAAGTCCAAGTGGGGAGGAGGGATGGTTTGACCGCTAGAAAAACAGCTGCTACAAACAACATTCCAGGCCCAAATTCCACTGTTCAAATACTTGTCTCCAAGTTTCAAAACGTTGGACTTGACCTTAAAGACATGGTTGCTCTTTCTGGTACTCTAGCTCTTTCTAAAATTTGATAGTATTATTTAGCTCGGTTTAAAATTTGGATAGTATTATTTAGATATCGGAAAACAGATTTAAACAAGCTAATTTGTGCGTTTTATTTGGTAGGGGCGCATACAATGGGAAAGGCACGTTGCTCTACATTTAGTGCTCGGTTACAAGAAACTAGCAACCCAAATACCCCACTTTCATCTCAGGCCTTCATTCAATCACTTCAAGAAATATGCTCGGAATCCGGTGGAGGTACCGCCCTAGCTCAACTCGACCTAGTAACTCCGTCAACCTTCGACAACCAGTACTATGTCAACCTCATTTCCGGAGAGGGATTGCTTCCCTCCGACCAGGTTCTTGCGGCCGAAGATGATCAAACTCGTCAAATAGTAGAAACATATGCAGAAGACATGTTTGCCTTCTTTGACGACTTTCAAACTTCGATGCTCAAAATGGGAAGCTTGGGGGTAATAACAGGGACAAATGGTGAAATCCGTCGAAATTGTCGATTAGTTAACTAAAAGCAAATAGCTATAAAGCCTCTTATAGAGGTTATGGTGAAGGGGGAAGGGAATGTTCTTATGATATTCACAATGTGGCAGCATTATAATAATTAGTGTTTTATAATATACACTAAGCTGCCTAATCTGCATTTTTATGCTAATTTATCTAATTAAACAATATTTTATGTTACACAAAAATAACCTACGCTCGTTACGGCTAATCTGCTCTGCACTAAAGGGACACGACTTCTGAACTTGTGAGCCGGGAAGTAGTATAGACGTTGGGCGTTGTGTGTTGTGTTTAGAACCTCAAAATTGTCAGCAGCCGTTGCCATCGAAGGGTATGAGCGTGGCCCTTGTACCCTGAGTGATGCCTCAAAATCGGTTCTTCCAACTTCAAGTTCCTGGGAAGTTAGAACAAGGGTGAAATTGTAAGGGGAAGGGGTCAAAAACTGATCACATCAAGAGAAACGGCAAAAGAAACATACCTGTTGGCTTGTTCTTCCACATCCATTCCTGAGCAGCCAGATGCCCCTGAAGCAAACATAAAGAGGATTAATAGGCGATCGTAGAGAGCAAACTGTGTTATCAAATTGTAACATTGAACACCTGTTGGAAGTGAGGAGGATCAGTGACAGAGCTAGTTGTCCCCGTCAGTTGCGTATAGCTCTGCGATAAAAAAAAATAAATTTAAAAATCCAAAACAAGTGTAGTATATTGAAAGTTTCAGTGCTTAGGACTGCTCGATGTATGACAAGGTGATATTTTAACAATTACCTGCACATTTTTTTGACCAATTATCCCGGAAGCCTGGTACTGAAAAATTACGCATACCCGTTAGTACAAAACTAAATTTTCTAAAGTTAGAAAGAGATAGAACACACTGACCATCAAAGATAAAGAAGGCTGTTGCAACTGATGCTGGTTTTGAAGCTGTGTTTGAAACCGAGTCTGATGCGGCACCTGTTGTGTTTGTGAACCTTGTTGGGAAGATGGATGTAGTGGGAGCGACTGGGAATGAGGCGGCATAACTGATGCCTTTTGCTGCTGCTGCTGTTGTCGCTCATATAATATAAGCTCTTCGGGTTTCTCCCACTACCAGTCCATTTAAGCAAATACCAAGTCAGTCCCACATTGAGAATAAAAGCCAATAACAAGTAAAATAAATGACAATCTTCTCACCCTGCTTTCACCAGTGACACTATTATAATAGTATTTATATCCATCTGGGGAAGTGTGTTCTGTCCAATTACACTTTACAGGGGCTACTGCCTGAGTTGTTAAGGGCACCACGGGACTAGCCGTTGAGGATGAAGGCACTTCTGCTGGAGTGGCACGGTGGGTGGCAATATCCGGTGGAACACTCCCCGGCCACTGAGATCACATGAAACAAATCGAACAATAAAAAACCCAAACGAAAGTTCACAGCATAACCTCTTTACATGCTAAGACGGTAAGGAAAGAGAACTTCCAATTGCAAATAAGTAAAAATACGTTTTAGCAGCAGCAGCTAGATGTTTAAGTGAGAGGCCAAAAACATATATGGACATCAAAATAATATTGTTTGCGCAGCTCAACTGCAAGAAGCACAAGTTATCCAGTCCTAGCAACTTAGGCACCACAGTAAAATAAAATCTCCAATTCTAACTCATCCAAGAACCGCCATTACTTTCATAAAAGATTAAAATACGTTCAGTATCATATTCCAAATATACCTGCTGCTGGTTAGAAGTCTGGGAACTCTGCTGCAATGTCGAACCCTGATTTGAAGGCTGCATCAGTTGCAACTGTTGTTGCAGCTCAGAGAATGCCTGCTTAGACGATTGATAGCTCGCCTGAAGAGCTTGTGTTTGTTGCGAGATCATCTGAGCTAACTGAGAAGGCGATTGCTTAAGAGGCTGAAGTTGTTGCTGGACAGAAGCAGGTGGAAGCTGATTTGCATTTAGAGGTCTGGGCATGGCAGGAGAAGTTGTTTGAACCTGAGCATGAGAAATGGGCAACTGTCCACTCAAACCAAGTAACTGTTGTGATGGTAGTGGCTGACTTAAAGATGTTTGACCAGCAGAATGAGGAAGCTGTGGCGTTTGTGTATGTAAATAGGAGGCTGGAGTTTGAGGGCGTAGTTGAAGGGAAGATGGTAAATGCTGAGGTGATTGAACAGGCTTATGCAATGGAGATATTTGCGGACCAACTGGAGCAACTTGTGGCATAGACTGGTTAAAACTCTGTTATGGTTAGAAAAATATCAAACCATTATTTTTATATAGGAGTACAGAAAAACAAATGACAATTAAAAAAATTACCAACCTGTTGTGATGTTAAAGAGGATGAAACTGGCCGTATAAAACTATCTGCGGGACCACCATGGCCACCTGCTGTCCCGCCCTAATCATTTTCCCAGAAAGAAAAGCAAATTGGTTAAAAAGGTATTAGAATACATATTACAGAAGGCGTGTAAATTAAAATCTCGATAGGAAGGTATGTCAATGGATAGTTTGTGAACAATCATATTATTCTTACCAAATACCCCGGCAATGTCATGTTCCCAGACCTAGGATGAAGATGGCCACCAAAGCCATGAACACTAGAATTGGATGACAATGGTGGACTCATCGGATGCCAAGAATTAGGTGGAATTTGACCCATTGCAGGGTCTCCAAAATAAGGCATTTGTCTGAAAAAGAAGGTAATATTGAAACAAAATAAGCATAATTATCTGAAAAAATAGGGCAACGACTTCAACCAAATATACAAAAAGCGGACAATTACCTGGGTCCGGATTCTTGAAACCGAGGACCAAAACCTGGGCCACCCAATGCCAAACCACCCCTAAAAGAAGACAAATGTTAATATTGCATATAGGGGTATATGTAGACAACATACATAATATTATCAGCTACACAAACAGATATTTCAAATTGTATTTCAAGAGAATTGGATTGAGCATCAAACATAATGACCCAATAAGCCAATACTTAATAAAAATCTGCTGGACCAAGGAAAATAGAAAAGCTTCCAAACCCATTGAGTGCAAAAGTGCTGATAGAGGAATTAATATAAAAGAAGGGAGAAGAAATATAGTGGGAACCTTGAATCTCCAGACCTAGGCTTTTTCGGATCAGCAAATCGAACAGTTAGTGGTTGATCACAACCCTGTGATGCACAAAAAGATAGGATTATAACCTTTAATACAAATATGCAAGTAAAAATGATTAGTTTTGTTTTCCACCAAAAAAAGAACATAATTATTATTTTTTTCTGAAAATAATAGCACTTTTTTTAATAAGGAAAAACAATAATACTTACTCTCATTGTATAACATCCATTAAGAGCATTTATAGCTGCCAGTGCCATCTCCTTGTGAGAGTACTTAACAAATCCACACCCTTTAAGATAAAATTTGAAAAAAACACTACACGTATCAGAATAAGGAAATACAAATACACGGGCATAAGCCACCAGAACATTGTAATAAACCCAAATAGTAGGAAAAGTCAGATGGTTCATGCAATGTTATCTCAAGGATGTACCATACAAATGGCATAGTACAACACGTAATAAGATATCAACTAACACTTTTCCTTTCTCTTTCTAGATAACATTAAATAAAGGTCATTCGCTATCAGACTACTTGTAGAAATAATTACTTTTTATTTTATTTTATCTTTTATTTCCTGCAAAAACAATTGTCTTAAATAAAACAGTTTTCACCAAAGTCTCCACCAAATTATATAACCAATATAACAGTTTTCCTATTCTAAAATAATTCAGTAGAGCAAAAGCACGCACCGCGACTCTGCTTCAATTCATCACGCATGAGGTAAACATCTTCAACTTGACCATATTGTGAAAAAATCTGTCAAAAGAGATAACATAGTTTATGACTTCCAATAACTAAATTATGTGCCATATCAAAACAAAGAAAGCATAAGTACTAATACAAGCAAGATATTAATCTTAGTCAAACAACAGAGTAAATGGTCTAGATGACTTGCTTGCTCAACTTCTTTTTCTAAAGCTTGCTTGTTCAACGAGCCCACAAACAATTTGTACTCTACCGCACCTAGCATAAAAGAGATTAAAATGAACACATAGAAAAGCAAACAAGTTTCCAGAAAACATTTCACAAAAACCATGGTTAGAACAAGGAAGTTACTTAAGTGTAAATAAAATACAAAATCCTATGCTGCATAGGTCACCATTCACCAAAAGAAGATTCACATTTTTTGAGCTCCATAGCATTATTGTTTAACACCACAATATATTTAGAAGAATATTTTGAACAATCAAACCAATTATATAGTCAAACTAGCATTCCATATATAGATGTGGGAAAAAAAATGAAGATATAAAAACTCCTCACCAAGACTATTCATAAATGTTTATCATTACTAAATCATCTAGCTCAAACAATTGACTACAAACAAAGTAACTTAAAATTAAAAACCAAGATATTGCTTTTACGATGTATTTATTAAGTCATTAGTTGCCACAAGCATATTATAGGCTTAATTACTACAACAAAACACCATAACCCAATCAAAAATA
Source organism: Ulmus americana (assembly GCA_010015005.3). Taxonomy (NCBI): domain Eukaryota; kingdom Viridiplantae; phylum Streptophyta; class Magnoliopsida; order Rosales; family Ulmaceae; genus Ulmus; species Ulmus americana. The sequence goes on along the minus strand of WUAT03210845.1, from coordinate 4,252 downwards.
ATTTCAGAAAATTTAACTAGTATCTGTCACAATGAGTAAGCTACAGATAGCTAAAAGTGAGACTTGTAATTATGTTCTGTTTCATAGTCGCGTTATCATAAATTAGAGGATTTGAAGGTTATGGTGATGAAACTAACATTTGGCATTGTTCCAACATAACAGAAAGCAATCCGATTGATGGGAAAAGAATTTATAACTGAGAGGAATACAGAATTATGGTCGAAGACTATTGAAGTCTAGCCCATTCATTTTCCTTTTGCATTCAATTTCAACTTTTTCATATGTGAAAGTCTATTATGTTTCACACCTTTGCTATTCATTTAATCACTAGTCAAGTATTCATACATAAGAATAATCGACTGCAAATCATGAATAATTACTCCCCAAATGTGAGTCAAAAATAAAATGGACAACATAATACAATAAAGACAAGAAATAATCATGTGTTCAAAAATAAAAATAAATAGAAGAAGACTAGAAATAGTTATGTGTGATCATGTCATGATTGTAGAACTTACAGTTAAGCTTCCTGAATCTGTTTTCTCGAACTCAATCAATGTTTGGTCAATGTCACTTCACAAATATGTACAAATTTTATGTACCTAATGAATAAAGAGAGATCTATCAATTCAGAGTTCTAAAAGAGGGTTTTTTATTTATGTATGTATTCCCGAAATGGAGAAAGTGAACAGGATGCAACTAAAAAAAAAAAAAAAGAGAGAACTTGTAAATCATCAATTTATAATCGGTTCATACTAAAAGATAGATGACATGCCTTGAGGAAAGAAACTGTAGAGATTATAATTTGAAGGGGAAAAAAGGATTGGTATTCGAAAAAGTAATAATATGCCTAAAAAATAAAAATAAATAAATAACTATTTTCTCACAAATTAACTAATTTTAATATTTCAACCATATAGCCTGCATCAAAATCAAACTGGTATTGATGTAGTCTTTATTCATCAAAGACTCCTTTATTCAGATTTAAGCAGTAAAATTTTAAGGTAGGTCATTTTTCCATGTAAAATGGATGGCCCCCGATAGAGGGGTACACAACACATGCAGCAAGGATACTACACAAAATGAAACTAAATATTTAACCAATTAAATATGAGGACCAAATCGTAATTATCACCACATGCTCTCTCTTTGCACACACATATTTAATAAATATATATCCCACCATATAATTATTTATTAATATATACACAGCTAAATCAATCATTGTAACAATTAAAAGGCTCAGGGCTACTTACTTTATGTGAAATGAGGGATAAAAAGGGTAGGATCAATAGGTCTCTTAATAATAGAATTATTATATAAATTTCGGTTATTAATTTTGTAAGGGGAAAAGGAATATACTAATACTTAACTTGTGTAGAATATACAAAATCATTGACAAGACAACACAACAACTACAAGCAGCATGGCAATAGCTTAGAATTGCTCTTTAACCATCTGGAACACTTTTTTTTTTTGGGTCAACAAGTGGAACACTTATATAATCCTGAAACTACCATCTTATTTGACTTGGTTACCTGAACAATAATATCAACTTTTTCTGTATGTGTACTTTCAATTAAGAATGCTAACTAATGCATGTCTTATAATATAATGAATAATATGGTGTTGATCTTAAGTTGGATGTAAACCAAAAAGAAGAAGAAGAATAATAATAATACCAAACAACTGAAAGAAAATAAATGCATGAAACATGAGGCTTATAGAACAACAAATAGTATAACTCGGTGGTATCATAGTCATGCTAACAACAAATAATGAATGAGAAATTAATAAGCATGAACAAACTACAACTACAAAAGTACAACATAATGACAACTAAAAATGGTGTAGATGTGAGCCCCACCTCAACTAAAGTAGATCTCTTCTTGACAGTGGATCTGTTTTCAAAATTTTTGAATTAATTTGATCCATCAAAAATCTGACTTGGATACACTAGTTTTCCCATGTCGGCAAATTACTAGTTTTAATGTAGATTATTGTATTTATTAATTTATTTATTTTTGTATATTTTATGAATTAATGGGTGGTTGCAAGTTGCTTTCACCAAAAAGGAAAAAGACATAAAAGGACATCACCCCTAAAACAGATACATAAAAGCAAAATATGAAGCTTTTAAATTGAACATTTTGCTATTCAAAACGAAGTCCTAAGGAAACATTTTCGACGTGATTTCATTTTAATTCTGAATTGAGAAACAGATTAGACAGTATCAAAGATAATCCTTATTTGATTATTATCCTAAGTAACAATCATTTTCACATTACTTATCAAGAACTCCACGATATGTTCACTTAAAAGTCAATTTCAATCACTATTTACCTCACAAATTAAGCTTCATTATCTAACTAAAGTTGCATGTGTGTAGATTTGGAGGTGGGGCCTAAGAGCTAAGATATTTTATTTTTTTAATATTGTTTTGGTTGTATATGAAAAGATGTGATTTAAAGGGTACAAAATCACATGTCTTTGACCGTATAGGCCACTTGGAGGTCTAAGGTGTTGAAAATGTACAATTGTAGATAAGATTAGAGGGACTAGGTACATTGTAGGACTTGGAGCTCACGTGGGAATGGATGTTGAGAAGTTATTTTAGGAAGCACCAAAAAGAAAAAGAAAACACTTGTCTATTTCCTCAATTTTGTTGGTCTAGATCTAGGTGTGAAGTTTATTCCATTTTCGGTTAAGCATCACTTGTCCATCTCTATTGTCTTAATGTTATTTACTATTTGCTTCTCAATCTCACAACATTAATTCTCTCTCTCAATCACTGTTCTTTAGTTCATGTTTCTTTCCACACTGATTTTGCACAAGTTTGATAATAACTTTCATGTTTATAATACGTGTTTCAAGACTTTTCCTTTAACTCGAATGATGACAAATTATAAATATGACAGTTTGACACCAATAATGGAGTGATAAGATTCTAGCTTCTGACATACCCGTGTTCTTCCTCAGAATAATTGTAGTACTGCCAATGACTAGTCAAAATGAGATGCTTAAAACATAAGATTTGGTGCTCAACGAGTCAAAAAATTTTGCGGTTTCTTTGGTTAATCTAGCCTGCAATATCTGAACATAATAAAAAAGATCAAGAGCAGTGGAGACAAAGAAGTCACCACAAAGTTGCACAATTAATGTAAAGGGAAAATTACTTTAATGGATAGATATTGAAAGACAAAATAAAGGGTTAATAGCAAATCTTTAATTTCTCACTTAAAAAACGGAATAACTTCTTTGCCCTCCACTCCAACCAGTGACAACAACTAAAAAAAAGTTTAGAGGAGTGGAGGCATTAGTGTAAACACTAATAATATGATACCGTACTCCAAAGTATGCTCGTTTTCTCTGAAATAAATCCAAATTTAACATCCATTTTATGTATCCTCTAATTTCAACACATCATTCCCTCCTCTTTTCTTATCATGAATGGTAAAAAATAAAAAATAAACATATTAACTCATATTTATCCTCAAAATCCACTTTTTCTAGATTTCAAGATTTTAATAAAAAAAAGAAAAAAAGAATGAGAATAGAAATACCTCTACAACTATTTTCTGTAGGAATTTATCCTTTACCGCTTCAAAAATAGTTATCTACAACTTGAGGAGGTTGATCCACAACTGACCCTGCAATTGGTGCACCTACAACATAACAAGGGAGAAAAATAACATCAATGAGAATAGTTTCGAACCTTATCAGTAACATTTAATTCACAAAAGAAGAAGCAAGAAACTCTACTATGGAATAAAGTTCATATTTCTTTTACACCTTAGAATTTCTTTCAGTAGCAAAGAGTTTTAGTGTTCATTTCACGTCAAGAAGTGAAACATGCAATTATATAATCATACATAACAGGTCATCCATGAACAAACTAAGCTAAAATCTAACTTCCCCTAATCCTTTAAACGACCTTGGAGAAGATATATATAAACTAAATATTTCCATAGTGCATGAAACCCTCATAAAGATCCCAACTTTAGAATTTATAAAGGCAACTTATGTCAGAAAGAAGAAATGTTCAAAAAGTTGCATCATTGACCCACAAAAATCAGCATAAAGCACAAGAGAAAGAAAAATAAAGGACAAATTAGCAATCTTGAACAACCAAAAACATAATAAATTACAAAAAAAAAAAAAAACAATCATTCTATCCTGTAATAACTTTCCTATCAAAAAAGATAAACCAAAACATGTTTTTTCAAAAAAAACTTCAACCAAAAGTCACAAC
>WUAT03210734.1:0-11559 GCA_010015005.3 Ulmus americana | reverse complement strand
CCTAAACCATTCAAGATTGATTTTTAATTATGAATTGCGTTGTTATTTTCAGTTATTGCACAACTACTTCATGTGTAAATTTCGGCAGCATGTCCCCTCAATTCTTCTAAGTGTGCAACCTATATAAAATACAGTCCACAACCGGAGAATAAAGGGGAGATACAACCGAAAACTACACACAAAATAGAAGTAATAACTGAAAAATACAACACAATTCATAACTGAAAACTAATCTCAAACTGTCTAAAAAAGGGACAATTCAAAGATGAGTTTGTAAAACACAAATGTACTCATCTTCAAACGATATTCTAAGTTTTTAATAAGGGTGTAAAAAATTATACGCATTAATATTTAACAGTCTTCAATTAAATATCAATTTCAACAATGAAAACGAATTGTTAAATAAAATTTCAAACTCATCAATAATTCAAATCAACAAACATAATTCAAATAATATTTTCATTTTTCATTTCCAATATTGATAAACATAAACAAATTCTATAAATATCCTAAATATAAATCATGAATTCACAATTTTCAATACAAACCCCTAATTCACAATTTTCACTATCATTTTTAATTCATAATTATAATTTCATTTACAATACTAGATTACAAATCCAAACCAATAATGTAGCTAAAAATCTATTTTATTTACCACATACTCAACAAATCAAACCACAAAAAAACAAAATTAATCTCAACTAACCACAAAAATATTCCAAAATCAAACTATTAAACATCATTACGTACCTCTTTGCCAGCTAACCCAAAAATAATTCAAATCCTTCTTCAATGTACAAAATACCTAATAAAACCAAAAACTACACATATTATCCATAAATTCATCAAAGCACATAAACAATTCCAAAAAGAAGCACAACACACACATAATCAACAATAAAACAATATTAGAATTACTCACAAACAACATATGAGAACCGGAATTGGAGAGAGTAAAGAGAAGAAAAAAATTAGGCTCAAGGAAAATGAGGAGAAATAGCTGTCTGGCTGTTAAAAGCACTGCATCTATTGCGGCAACATATGTTGTCGCTACAGAGGCAAATGTCGTTGCAATATCTTCAGAGAAATTAATCGTGTACCAAAAGCGGGAAAGTCTCGTGCCTAAATTTTTTGGGGCCTATAGCAATGACAATGTCGTTGCAAATTGCAATAGACCCTCCCGAACAAAAAATTGTGCACCTAAATTTGGGGGTTCTATAGAGATGAGTAACACACTTATGCTAACAACAATGTCGTCGGTATAACATTTATTTATTAAAATAATAATAATAATTCATGATTATAGCGACAACTTTTCTGTTGTTGTAGAATATATTGTCGCTATAGAGTTTTTTTTTTTTTTTTTGGTAGTGATATTATATATAGTGATCAATATTTCTAACGCATTGAATTACTTATCTAAACATTAAACATATATATAAGGTGCTTGTATAGTAGGAATTGTTTTTTATTCTTATCTATAGGAATTTTATTAATAACTTTTCAACTATATCATATGTTTTGATGATTTTTGAATATATTATTCTTTAATATATTTGGAATATGGCTATAATTGTTTTTGTAATCCTAATTTTTATTTTGGAAATATAATATATTTTGTATTGGTGACAATATAATTTCTACCAAAATTTACATTTAATACATGGAGTTAAATATTTCTAAAACTTAGATTACAAAATCATTTTATAATTATATTATTCTTAAGACATAAGAGAAAAACATACTAAAAAATTGTTAAAAAAAATAATGCGGTTGAAAAATTATTAATGAAATTTTTATCAATAAAAATAAAATCCTATTCAACATGCTTCCATATACATACATACATATATATATATATATTTATTTATTTTGCAGTTAAAAAATTATAATGTAAATCTTTATATATGGATAGGGATATATACACAGCTTTACAGAGGAGAGGTCGCCTGAAAGCTACAACTGTTAATCACAAGATAGTTCCACCACAAACAGTCAGCCAGCCAAATTTAACCAGCACTTAATGATACACATCTAACTCCTCTTTTTTTCTCTCTTTCCCTTATTTTCTTTACTCTATTTTATTATTATCTCTCATTATAATTCCCTTTCTTCTAGTTTCTAGTTTTGAACTTTAATGACCCATCTAACACCAAACTCCCTCACTTATTATTCCTCTACACTTTTTTCAAACACAACCTCTTCAACCACCCAATACCGCTAATCCTCCCATATTTATATATATTCCTCATAAATCCCATATTTTCTTTCCTCACCCATCAACTTTCCTGGAAAACAAACACCTCTTCTGCAGCCTCAGAAAATGGCCTCGCCGGAATCATTTTCCGGCAACGGCACTAGTGATGTTTCAAAGCTGAAGAAAGATCAAGATCAGAGAAAAACTGAGAAGAAGCAGAAAGTCGCTTTGCTTAAACTTTTCACATTTGCTGATTTTTATGACTATGTTTTAATGGCTATTGGGTCGGTTGGAGCTTGTGTTCATGGAGCTTCAGTTCCTATTTTCTTTATCTTCTTTGGAAAGCTTATAAATGTTATAGGGATGGCTTATCTCTTTCCCAAAGAAGCTTCTCACAAAGTTGCTTATGTAAGTTTATTATACGTATATTTATATACATATAAAGTTCATGGCTTGGTTTTACATTGTCTCTGTCATAACATGCATCAGTATATGGGCATTTCTTGTTTTTTTCCCGAACAAGAGACAATATCTCACTAAAAAGACGATATATATATATTTAAAAATTGGGGATCTTTGTTGCTTTGTTCAGTTTTGAATTATGTCAATTTAATTATTCTAAAAAAAAATTGTTGTTTTCTTTGATCTTCTGCAGTATTCTTTGGATTTTGTATATCTCAGTGTAGCTATATTATTTTCATCATGGACAGGTATGAGTTAATTAATTATTATTTTTTAATTACTAATCAAGTTTGTTTATATTTATTTATTTTTATAATACTTTCAGAGGTGGCTTGTTGGATGCATACTGGGGAAAGACAAGCAGCAAAAATGAGGATGGCATATTTGAGAGCTATGTTGAGTCAAGATATTAGTCTTTTTGACACAGAAGCTTCTACTGGAGAGGTTATTTCTGCAATTACAAGTGATATAATTGTAGTTCAAGATGCCCTTTCTGAAAAGGTAAATTACCTAATAATATTTTCATTAATTCTTGTCTCAATCATATTGTTCTAAAAATAAAAGAAAATTGGGCTAAAAATAAAGATGTAATTTATTATTTAGGGGTTGTTGAAAGGTTACTTTAAATAGGGGTATATGCTCATAATTTGATATAAAGTTGTGTGTTGTGTGGCAGCTGAACATAGAATAAATGCAAGAGAGGTACTGCATTTACAACTCGATTGCACCGTTGGGTTTTTTTGGGTCTTGATTTAATTAGGGTTCTGGGCTTTGCTTTTTGCCAGCCTGTTGATGTTTCTATTTAGGTGATTATCATGACGAAATTTATGGTATTATTAATTAAAATTGATCATCTTTAAATTTACACATATATAGCTTTTAATGACATATCGAATTAAGGATTTTAAAGAGTAATTTAATTAGATCTATCATATTTTGGCTGTTTTTTATTTATTGAAAGGATTTTTTTTTTGGGCTGTTGATTCGTTTTAGTTTGGTATGTGCTTCATCATCTTTGGCGGTGATTTATTTCAACAAGAATGGCGGTGACTTGTTTTTTTAGCTGAAATTGATAGTTCACAAATAATAATTGATGTGTTTCTATAATAGTAATAAATTATATTTTCATATTTTATCTTTAAAATTTAATTGAAAAACATACTATGAATCCGTTCAAAAAAAAAAAAACTGTGAATTGTAGCCAAAAAATAAAATACTATGAATTACTATAAAAAAAAAATTAAAAGAAAAATATATTATGTATTTATGATCCATAATAAAAATATACTTTCATATTTAAAATTTTGATTAAATAATAACTTAACGCCTTCAAATCTAGATTTAACTAAGACATTTTATTTTATTTTTTAATTTGATTTAATTCTTCATCTATATTTATAAATTATTCATCATATTTAAAAGGCATTTCATACCTTGAAAAAAAAAATAATAAAAGCATTTCGTATATTTTTTTTACTCAAAATCAGAAATTTTACTGTGTTAGAATATGAATTGATAATTTTTTTTTTAAAAAATATCTATATTTTTATTATTATTATAAATATATGATATATTTCCTAATTATAACCTAAATGCGAAGTGTATGAACATAAATATCCATATTTTGTTTCACGAAGGCATAAATATCCCTATTTTTATATAATAGTATTTGACTCATTTAATAATGTTTATATAATAATGTCGGAGACATTTAATGGTGTGGTCAAAATACTAGTACATTGAAGTAGCTCATACGTTAATACTGTATAATATAATATTGTTACTGTTTGATACTTTATTGAAATGGCAGGTAGGGAACTTCATGCACTACATAAGCCGGTTTGTGGTTGGGTTCATAATAGGGTTTGCTCGAGTTTGGCAAATCTCTCTGGTCACACTTTCAATTGTCCCATTAATTGCACTTGCTGGTGGTGTCTACGCTTATGTCGCCACTGGTCTCATTGCTAGAGTAAGAAAATCTTATGTCAAGGCTGGCGAGATTGCTGAAGAGGTCTCTATTTTCTCTCTCTCTCTCCATTAATATATATATATATATATATATATATGACTGACATAAATATAAATGCAATGAATATAAATAGTGAATTTTTTTTTGAAATGGATCTCTCTGCAAGAAATTTTATATTTCTTATCGATCATTAGTTACATTTCTACTTTGTACAAATTTATACTTTTGTAACTAAATACCTTATGGTGGCATTTTAAAAAAAAATAAATCTCCCTGCACGAAAATTCTTTCTTGATTGATTATTAGTTTATAATAGTAAAAACTATCCGATTTTGATTCAAGATTAGCTCTATGTTTAAAAATTGTAATTGTACAATCTTTTTACTTTTGTAAATAATAACTTTAGGTGGAACTTTGAAATGAATCTCCATATGCACGAAAATTCTTTTTATCATTAGTTAGTTCATAATAGTAAAACTACCTTGTTTTGATAATTAAAAGTTATATTCGTACGTTCTTTATCTTAATATGGTGGATTTTGATGATGTTTTGTATACATGTGCCCAGGTAATTGGAAATGTAAGAACGGTGCAAGCATTTACTGGTGAAGAAAGAGCTGTGAGACTATACAAGTCAGCTCTCACAAACACATACAAGTATGGGAGAAAAGCAGGACTGGCTAAAGGTCTAGGTTTGGGTTTCATGCATTGTACCCTTTTCCTTTCATGGGCCTTGCTTGTTTGGTACACTAGTCTTGTTGTTCATAAGAATATTGCCAATGGTGGAGAGTCCTTCACTACCATGCTCAATGTTGTTATTGCTGGCCTGTAAGTTCTTTTTCTTCTCTTAATTTATAGCCAATTTCCTATTCTAATTGTTATAAGCATGCTAGATGATGGTTCGTTTTAGAATTTGGATAGTAGTATTCGGATTTTTTTTTTTTTTTGAGTATTCATGTGATTAAACTTAATTCTTTTTGGGCGTTTGTGTTTGTGAGTCACGGATAATGAAAATCTTCAAGTAGTTGTATTTGGATTAGGAAACGAGCAAGGCCGAAGTATTTGTGAACGATTTGAATTTAGAGATTATTTTTGCAGAAGGTAATGAAAGGTGGATACTATAAGGAAGGGAACAACAATTAAAAACTTCAGTTTTCCTTAAAATTGGTCACCTTTGCGTAGTTTATGGTTAAGATTTTCAGCTAAAAAACTATGAAATCTTAATATATAATGTTTGTTCTTTATCACATTTCAGGTCACTAGGCCAGGCAGCATTAGACATTTCGGCATTTGTTCGAGCCAAGGCAGCTGCCTATCCCATATTCGAGATGATAGAGAGGAAGACAACAAGCAAAACCAATGCCAAGTCCGGCCTAAAGCTGGACAAAGTAGAGGGACACATCCAATTCAACAATGTCTCTTTTAGCTATCCATCTCGTCCTGATGTGCCTATTTTCAACAAGTTCTGTCTTGACATCCCTCCCGGGAAGATTGTTGCGCTTGTGGGAGGAAGTGGATCAGGCAAGAGCACAGTAATTTCATTGATCGAGCGCTTCTATGATCCTCTTTCCGGGAATATACTATTAGATGGGAACAATATCAGAGAGCTTGATCTCAAGTGGCTTAGGCATCAAATTGGATTGGTTAACCAAGAGCCTGCACTTTTCGCTACTAGCATTCGGGAAAATATACTCTATGGAAAAGAGGATGCTACTCTTGATGAGATCACTCGTGCAGCTAAGCTTTCGGAGGCTATCTCTTTCATAAACAACCTCCCTGAAAGGTTCGAAACTCAGGTATTCTATTCTATCCCTCTTGAGAATATTTGAATCCAAGTGTTTGAGATTAGACAAGGATAAAATCTTTTTTACTTTTCTTTCTTCAGGTTGGTGAAAGAGGGATACAATTATCAGGTGGACAGAAGCAAAGGATAGCTATATCGCGAGCAATAGTGAAGAATCCATCAATTCTTTTGTTGGATGAAGCTACTAGCGCGCTGGATGCAGAGTCTGAGAAGAGTGTGCAGGAGGCACTTGATCGTGTCATGGTGGGACGAACAACTGTGGTTGTTGCTCATCGCCTTTCCACCATTAGAAATGCAGATATAATTGCTGTAGTTCAAGAGGGGAAGATAGTGGAAACAGGGTGCCATGAGGAACTCATTTCGAACCCAAACAGTGTCTATGCATCACTTGTTCATCTCCAAAACGCAGCACCTTTACAACGCCTACCCTCAATAGGCGCTTCTAACTTGGGACGCCCGCCAAGGTACACCATTAAAATTGTAGCATTTCGGAAAGTTCATAGTAAAAAAAGATACCATATGAGCATGAAAACTTGTAGTTTATACTTATATTTGATTTTTGATGTTGCAGCATCAGGTACTCAAGGGAATTATCCCGCACGACAACAAGTTTTGGTGCTAGTTTCCGTTCTGATAAAGACTCTATTAGCCGTTTTGGTGCTGATGGGATGGAGCCTGTAAAGACAACATATGTTTCTGCTGGAAGGTTATATTCCATGATTGGACCGGACTGGATGTATGGGGTGTTTGGCACCATTTGCGCGTTTATTGCTGGCGCACAGATGCCTCTGTTTGCTCTTGGGATTTCTCATGCTCTTGTTTCCTATTACTCGGATTGGGACACAACTTGTCATGAGATCAAAAAGATTGCTTTGCTCTTCGTCGGAGCTTCTGTTATTACTGTCATTGTTCATGCTATAGAGCATCTTTGTTTTGGAACTATGGGAGAGCGTCTCACTCTTCGTGTCAGAGAAAAGATGTTTTCGGGTATGTTGTGATTGAAGTTAGTGTCAAATTATGGTTTGATGTTCTTCTTGCTCTTTGCTAACTTCCATTATGTTCTTTCAGCCATGTTGAGGAATGAGATAGGATGGTTTGACGATGCAAGCAACAATAGTTCTCTGCTTTCATCGCGGCTAGAAAGTGATGCAACGTTGTTGAGGACGATTGTTGTTGATCGTTCTACAATTCTATTGCAGAACGTAGGTTTAGTCGTTGCCTCGTTCATCATTTCTTTCATCTTGAACTGGAGGATCACACTTATAGTCTTGGCCACATATCCATTGATCATCAGTGGTCACATCAGCGAGGTATTGTGTTGTATCAATCTTTTCCTATTGATCTGAAGGAAAATAAATATTTTGGGAATGTTAAAAATGATTGTTTACCATGTTTTTATCTCCAGAAACTATTTATGAAAGGCTATGGTGGCAACTTGAGCAAAGCATATCTAAAAGCAAACATGCTAGCTGGTGAGGCTGTGAGTAACATCCGAACTGTGGCTGCATTTTGTGCAGAGGAGAAGATTCTCGACCTTTATGCGCGGGAGCTTGTTGAGCCTTCCAAACGTTCATTCACTCGTGGTCAGATTGCTGGGATATTCTATGGCATTTCCCAGTTCTTCATCTTTTCATCCTATGGCCTTGCCTTGTGGTAGGTAGATTTAGCTCTTTTCCCTTTGTGGGAAAATTTTCCATTGAAGATCAATCAAATAATGATCATTGTTTTTTCAGGTATGGTTCTGTTTTGATGGGAAAAGAGCTTGCTAGCTTCAAATCTGTCATGAAATCGTTTATGGTTTTGATAGTCACAGCATTAGCCATGGGAGAGACTTTGGCATTGGCCCCGGATCTTCTAAAAGGCAACCAAATGGTTGCGTCCGTGTTTGAGGTGATGGATAGAAAGACAGAGGTAAGCGGGGACACAGGAGAAGAGATAACATCAGTGGATGGTACAATTGAGCTAAGAGGTGTTCACTTTAACTACCCTTCAAGGCCAGAAGTAGTGATCTTCAGAGACTTTAATCTAAAACTGCGTTCGGGCAAGAGTATGGCATTAGTGGGGCAAAGTGGCTCAGGAAAAAGCTCGGTGATTTCTCTTATTCTCCGTTTTTATGATCCTACATCCGGGAAAGTGTTGATCGATGGTAAGTTCTTTCATAAACAAGTATGTTCTATTTACTTATTTATTTTTATATGCTAGCTGCTCTCAGGATTTGAGCCTAGAATCTGTATGTTCTATTTGTCCAAAACGGACATCTTAGGCAGGACTTGAACATTGAAAGTGACATAATTTGCTAGGATACTTGATTTTTTAGGCTAGTTTTAACAAGTTGTGCACATGTTAATTCAGGGAAAGACATCAAGAAGCTCAAGGTCAAGTCCCTTAGGAAACACATTGGCCTTGTTCAACAAGAACCAGCTCTTTTCGCCACATCAATTTACGAGAACATCCTCTATGGAAAAGAAGAAGCTTCTGAATCCGAAGTGATACAAGCAGCTAAGCTTGCCAATGCTCATAGCTTCGTCAGTGGCCTTCCTGAGGGCTACTTGACCAAAGTTGGGGAGAGAGGAGTTCAACTATCCGGTGGCCAAAGACAAAGGGTAGCGATAGCCAGAGCTGTCCTAAAAAACCCGGAAATCTTGTTACTCGATGAAGCAACAAGCGCATTGGATGTGGAATCAGAGCGAGTAGTCCAGCAAGCACTCGATAGATTGATGAAGAATCGAACCACGGTGATGGTTGCTCATAGGCTGTCCACAATAAAAAATGCAGACCAAATTTCAGTGTTACAAGATGGAAAGATTATAGAGCAAGGTACACACTCTGCCCTTATAGAAAACAAAAGTGGTGCATATTTCAAGTTGATAAACATTCAGCAACAGCAACAGCAACAGCAACAAAATTGATACAAAAATATATTTGTGTTCAAATTATCTATTAAATAGGAGGGGATTTATTTAATATTGTACCCTTGTAATTCATTTCTTTTTTTTTTTTTTTCTTCACAAAAATATTGTCTTGTTCATTGGAGAAATTATTTATTTCTAAGAATAATGATTATACGATATTCAGAGAATGGTGTACAGGTTTATGTTGTGGATTTTCCCGTATAGCTATTGGCTCCAATAGTGTATGTGAACTCCTTTTAATTTGGATGCTTAGAAAGTGGACATGAAAAATACAAGATTTGGAATATAATAATAGTGAGAGAAAATTAATATTCTTTTTTTTAGGGTAACATAACTTTATTTAATAAAATGGCTTTAAATAGGCACAGACAATTTACAAAAACATCATTAGGAAAAGAATTTAACTCGGTGGACAATAAAACATCCCGCAAACAAAGCTTAGCCAAGTAATCGGCAACTTTGTTTGCCTCACTAGAAACATAGGAAACTCTAGCACCTAAAGAACACAACAAATCAAAAACACTTAAAATAAAACGATGGAACAACCTGCCCATGTAATAAAGAAACAAGGGCTAAACAATCTCTACCTCAAACAACAAAAGAAGGAGATGACAATCCATAACTACTTGCAATCCAAAAAGTAAAACTCTACATTCACCCACTTCAACCGTAAGATTTCCATGGTAGTCCTTGGTTGCAGCCACCACAAGGTTACCATCCCAATCCCGCAAAACAACGGCACATGCATACTGATGTAGTGTCGTTTGATAATGTTGGTTGTGATTTTCCTTGGAAAAGATCAGAATTAGTCATGCTTGGGGATCGAGGCCCGCATATTTGGACACATGGAGGCTAGAGATTGGCTTAGCAATGATCACGATTGCTCATAAATTCTTTATAATTGCATCGTTTTTGTTAGTTGGTTTTCAGCTTTTGATGCTCGTTATTGCATACTTGTATTTGAGAGGGTTTCACTCTGGTTTTTGCATTGAAACTACCATGGCTAAGCTTTCATCAAGCTAGCCAAGCTTTTTTCCTTTTTCTTAGTAGACATTCTATGTCAATTGGTATTTAGAGCCAAGGTTTTCTCCTCGTTTTGCGACGAAAGGAGACAAGAATGCTAGCCAAATTCGCGACGTCGATCAAATTCAAAAGCCTTCTAGGCAGATCGAGAACTCTAGAGAGATCAAGAGCAATACATGAATCGCAATTGACTTGATAGAGTTGAAGATCAATGGGTGTTCAACGTTGCAGAGTTTCACAACTTGCGTGAATGTCGATTTCGCAAAGGGAGTAGCCATACCCAAGCTCCAGTGGCAGGTGACGGTGGATGAAGATTGGCTTTGACACCTCTGTTTAGCAATCCTAGAGCAATGTGACCAAATCAATGGAGGACAGTGGGAGATCTGATCCCATCGAATATGACCCCAAACCATCGGAGCATCGCAGGAGAGATGTTGCTATCGGTGAGAGTTTCACGAGAACAATTTTGACATTCTGGTCGAGATGTTGGCGATTCCAGCAATTGCAACGAACAGAGGTATTCATAGTATAACTCTCCAGATTTTTTGATAGTCATGATATCTCAACTTTTGATGTTTGTAGTGAACACATAGATGATTTCTTTAATTGGATGCAATATGTGGATTATGACTTTGGCTATATGGATGTAAAAGAGGAAAAAATAGTCAGGTTAGTGGTCTGCAAATTAAGGGATCGTGCTCAAGCTTAGTGGAATCAGCTAGTTCATAAAATGAAGAAAGGACACAAAAGGCCAATGCAAAATTGGGCAAGGATGAAACAACTCTTGTATGATCAATTCCTTCCAGCCAACTTTGATCCGGTTTTATTCCAACAATTTCGAAATTTTCAGCAGTGAAATTGGTCAGTAACTGAATATGGTGATGAGTTTCATAAGCTAATTTTGATAATTGATATAAATGAACTTGAGATTTAGCGTGTTAGTAGATTTATTATTGGATTAAGAGAATTGATTCAAGATGAAATGTGTTTGTTATCAGTTTGGAACTTGTCAGAGGCTATTAATCTAGCCATGGGCATTGAATATGAATTTGTTAAGGAAGATAGAGTGAACAAGAATGAGCTGGTTGTGTAACGCCCCAACTTTTCTCAAACATTTTTACTTGGAAATCCAATATGATTTGTTGAAAAATCAGAGTGAATTAAAAAATCTTAACTTAAAAACTTTAGAA
>WUAT03210733.1:0-18656 GCA_010015005.3 Ulmus americana | reverse complement strand
GAAGTTTCTGACCCTTGAATCAAATCCTAATCTCATCCCTCCGACTAAAATCTAAGCATGGGTCTTTGGTTGTGGAAGTCTGTGAAATTCTTTGATAGTAGGATTAACTAGGTATGTCTTCATCAGATTTCCATCGGATATGAAAATGACGGCATTACAATGATAACAGAAGGATGTCCACTTGAAAGGCATGTCAACCATGCACGGAATCGTACTATTTTTATTTACTAGTTTTCCACGAGTAGGATCACGTCATTGCTAAATTTCTTGAACCGATGGGAAATAAAATTGGGATCTTTCAGAAAAGAAGCGATAATAGCGTAATAAAACTTATTCACACACTTAAACTCTATGAGGGAGTCAATATCAGTAAAGGAGAATATTATAAACAAAATGAGGCAAGGCATATCGCATAGCATGTCTCCTTCAAACAAGATATCAAAAAAGGAAAAGGTCAAAATCAGAAGGAGAAGAACCAGAAGAAACTTTTGTTTAAATTACAGCATGATTAATGGAAGAAAATATATAATAGAAAGACAAAGCAAAATTTTAACCAAAAAAAAAAATCAAAGAAAAAATACCTAGCATTTTTGGAGCAAAACAAGAAAAAAATTTAGAGCAAAACAAGGAAAAAATAGAGGGTGGAGAAGAATACATTTACCTACCCACACAAATAATCCTAATTTATTGGAAACTTTGGGAAATGAAAAGATTGAGTGTTTTGTTATCCTTTTTCCCGCTATTTAGTGGGCCCTGAGGAGATTAGGATCCCTCATCTCCTATCTATTGCCTCTCCCATAAGGCATTCTTCCTATCAGACCTTGAAATACGAGGCAAGCATCTTATTAGAGGCAGAGGCTTTTGTCAGACGCATACCCTTCCATCACATATATATTAGAATGGTGATAAAAATTAAGATGATGAAATTAGAAAACAAATATTTTTATCATATAGTTTTTTTATTTTTTTATGATTGGTTGTTATCATATATAGTTAGGATGGTGAACAAACGGATTGGAGCAAAAACTCATGTTCATGATATTTTTTAGAACCTTTTTATGTTCTATTACTAATTTTTAACTATTAATAGCAACAACAAAAAAAAGGAAATGAAATAAGAAGATACAGAATAAGTTCTCCTAAGCATATGAACTTTTTACAACCTTGTTATCATTAACTTGGGTTAGTACCAGGATGTTTTCTTGGGCTATAGTAACGATAATGCCATGAAGCAGGGGGACTTAGAGGTTGCTCTGGAACAAATCTTATTGGCTGTGTAACCGCCATACCACTGAAAGAACTTAAGAGACCACAAGTCTCAGTGTGACCAAAACCCCCAGAAAACCATACCAGCCTTCCAAAATCAATCAAATTATGTAGAGCATCCTAAGAATCCCTCAGTCTCTGGCCAAGAGAGTTCTCAGATGCATCGGCATAAACCTGAGGCAGATCAATCAAGTCCGTGCAATTGACTAAAAGACATTCAAGCCCAGTGTGAATTACCTTATCATGTTCTTCTAAGTAAAGTGGTGAATCTGATACAAACTTTCATGGTTTTATTATGTGAAAATAAGTTTATAGTCAGAACATGAGAAATGTCCAAAACATGAATACAAAAGTAAAATCTAACAAGAATCCAAATCTAGCTACTCTAAAATGCTAGTGGTAATAACGGTAGAGGCATGACCTTGAATATCCTCCAAAGAAGTAGGTGGGTCAATCTCATAAGCAGATGTTTGAGTCAGAACGGCTTTTGGAGGCTCGGGAGGAACAATTGGTGAATCCATTTTAATAGGAACAACCTCTAAAACAGAGTTCTGCGAAGGCATCACCACCTACAGAACCCAGATCAAATGGAAAACTTATTAACAAATGACGCTTTTCTCGATCATTAAAATAAATTTCGTAGAGAAAGAGATAACTTATTGATCCTCATTAATGTTAGCATCAGATTGGGGATTCTTCCATGCATCCTCATCTCCAAGATAGTCTATAACCAAATTGAGCTTTCTAATATAACGTTTGGTGTCATAGATATCATTTTCAACCCCGGCGGTCTCATCACAGTCAGAGGGGCCGTTGAGAAACACCCTTTGATTGGATTGCCTAGCCCTATCCTCCAAGCCATAAGAATAATATTGAGCACATCTGATAAATGTCAATTTATGATAACACTTATGAGTTTGCTGAACTAACTTATCAAGCTCGGCCGTTAAGGTCTTATCAAAAGCATCTAATTGATCCCGAAGATCACAAATTTTATCATATAATTCATCCTTCTCTCTCTGGGCGACTCTAAACTCTGGAATAAAGATTAATATAGCATATTTAGAAATCATGAAATAGAATTTCCAAAAAAATAAAAAACTAATAATTTTAGAAAGTGCCACCTTGTACTTTTTATCAAGCTAGCCTTGAAGCATCTTATTAGTCTTTTCCGACTGAGAAAACTGTGTAGAAACTCTCTTTATCTTCTTTCAATTTTTTGACTTCAAAAGACAATTTCTTATTGTCATAGACAATGATGAAAATATCAGTATTGTGAGATATATCGGAGTTTAGATTTTATAGAAATTTCGATTTTGGTAAATATTTCTGGAATAAAAAAAAACTAATGGATATTTACATTTTTTAGGGGAAATTTTTTTGTGAAACTTTAGATTTAACTTGAGCAAGTAATAATACATAAATTAAATACTTTTAACAATAAATTAACTAGGTTATTATCAATTAAAATAAGTGAAATACTTAATATATAGCACGATAAAGATATATAATATTCAAAATAAATTATCAATAAAGAAAGATCACAATATATTACATAATACAAAGAAGAAATAATACAAGTACACAACACAATAAATTCAATTTCAAAATGAATTCCACGAAGTTCGAATACATAAGGCAAGACATCATATTGATTGGAACAATAACTTTGCCAATATATTGTATTAGCATATATAATTCTGAAAGTAGTTATTAATATGCCAAGTGTATGTTGATTGATTTCTACCAACCGACAATCCATAAATTGGGTAGTTTGGATTGACCCAAGTTGGTGGGTATTGTTCATCTCCATACATAGAAATTTCATATAGCATTTGTAGTGAATGATAGTCAAATATATTGTAGCAGCCACCATAAGAACCTTGAAATAGTGTGTTAAAAATTCTTCCAATTTGGGAATCACCATAAGAGCTATACATATAATATCCATGCGCATTAATAAAAAGCTCATAGTAAGGGATTTACATGCAGCAACATTACAATTATATGAATATTACTTTGGTACCATTGAGATGAGACTTAAAGAAGACTTAACCAAAACATTAATAAAAGTAAAAAACCTTCCAGCTTTATATTTCCAAAAGTGATGTAAGTAAACAATCTTCCAGTTTTTTAGAAAAATCATTTCAATGATGGACTTTATAAGTTTTTTTTTAGCTTCTAATTGTAGATTCTAGCTTTCAAAGCTTTTTTAACTTCTAATTGCAATTTTTTTAGCCTTTAATTATAAATAAGAAAAAAAGTGAAAATAATTATAAAAAAAGGCTAAATAGACCGAAAACCACCTTAATTATACGTGACTTTGTATAGTGCCACTCGAATTTAAAAAATGACCAAAAACTATCCGAATTTACAAGTTAGTTGAAGTCATGATGCCATATCCTCAGTGTGGTGAACGAGTAGAGAAGTTTT
Organism: Ulmus americana; assembly: GCA_010015005.3. NCBI lineage: Eukaryota > Viridiplantae > Streptophyta > Magnoliopsida > Rosales > Ulmaceae > Ulmus > Ulmus americana. The sequence goes on along the minus strand of WUAT03210733.1, from coordinate 14,957 downwards.
ACTTTGCAAGGCTAAAACTAGAACCATTACCCCTACCGGCCGTCAATATGAATGCCAAATTCCTAATATTGTAAGCGAATATTCCTCCAAATCCTTTTCCGTCACTTATTGTAGAAGGGCTGAGATATTTTCTTATGCGGTCAAGATTATTAAATTATGGTTTCTTCTACTGCATACTAGCTTTTGGAAGAGAAGTTTACCAAATATAGCCTATTTTGTCCCAGGTGATTCTATTTGGAAGGGGCCAGAATTGGCATACAATTTGAGACATCTTTTGCAGGTACAATTGAAGCAACTGATTTTCGAATATTCACAAATACACTTATAATAGTCTTTGATTAGAACCACTTTGAGGTTGATAATAGGTTTCTTTGAGATGGGTGAACAGCTGGAGCCCTATGCTTTCTTGCAATGTCCCTAAATTAGTTCGTTTTGATTTTATTTTGGATTCTTATAGGCTTGTTGCTTATCTAGACAATAAATATCCAAGGGGAAATTCTAAGGTTGTAGGCAGACTCATGATCTGTAGCAATGGGGAAGGCTCTCCTCTAATTGTGACAACTTTTGCAGGAGAACCTTTGTGAGCTATATCATTGCGTGCTTGATACTAAGTCATTTCTTGGAAAGATGACTGTTCTTGAACACACAATCCCATTCTTTTTACCTATAAGTGAAGCAGAAAATGAACTTCCTTCCTCAAATGCTATGGTAAGGTCGGTTTCCTGCATTTGCTTTTGTATTATTCCTAATCTGAATTTTGTTTCTTGATTGTTTTCTTTCAGCAATTTATAGATTATATTGGAGAACTTCTGTAGGCTTTTGTGGATAGAAGGGAACAGGTATGGTGCTGATACGTAAATGTAACAATCTTCTTTTTGACATGTTTTTTCCTTGATAAACACTTACATGCCATCTTGACTTTTGTTACTAATTATAAAGATAATACATGTTTACGTATTTTCAGGTATTTAATTTTCTAATAATGTCATTCCTATATTTGTATCCTGCTTCGATTGGTAAATGAATTGTATAGAAATCAAATTGGAGAATTGTATCATAGCCTGCCATACCATATGATTGAATTCGTGCTAGATGATTGTGATTGGTCAGTATTTCTTTTTCTTTTTTGTTTTTTCGATCTTCTCTGTTAAACCTTGTATTATTTTGAGAATTTCAACTTGTTTGTGTCTCTTGGATTTAAGATTAATTTCAATGTTTAATAGATCCATTATCCATAAACCATCCTAAGGAGAGAAAATATTGAAATAAGTAAAGAGGTCTGGAACTTGGTTATAAAGGAAAGTAGGTGATACATTACTGAATCTGAAAATGTACTTCATGTTTCAGTGTTGGAAAGAATTTTCTTTTTTGTTCTAGAAATAGAAGGACTTCGTTTTGGCCCCTTCAAAGAAATTCCATCTCACCACTTAGATTTTTTTAGGAATGTTGCAATACTTGTTAAGCATTAATGGTTTCTTTAATATGACAGAAGTAGCTCATTTCTATGTTAAGCATTAGTGGTTACTAATTGTCATTGTAATATCTCAATCGCATGATATTTTTAACATGCTGAAGAAAATAAATTTCTTTTCGCAGCAAAGTAACAGTTACACTAAGATATGTAGATCTTTTCTCCGTACTTTCATTGCGAATCAGGGTACTAGCTTGGCCAATAAATCATTCCAAGAAAAATAGTTTAAATGCATTGGCCACGAACAAGAAGGACAATGGAATTGCAGCTCGTCAACCTGTTCCAGCTTGTCTGAACTATGAAGAGGATGCCTTGCGAACCATGAGCTTACCAGAAGGTATCGCACCTCTTTCTAAGTGTTCAGTTCTCAATTAGTGACGTTATTTAAACTATTGCAATTGGGTTTTGTTGGCAAGGTCTTCGTGTCATCTTCCTGATCTTCATCCCCGCATTGCTGGTTCTGTAAACAATTATTTAGTAGGAAAGCACAAACAATATTTTGAAGAAGTATTAATATAGTTTGTAATTACAAATAACTATTTTGGGCTTATGTAGCTGGGCTTTTCATTTTTAGTAAACTTAATTGTGGAACTACAGGAATGCCCCTAAAATAAGGCATTAAAACATTTATACCTGTATTTTAAATCCATTCTAAATGTGTAACTTTTTTACCTATTTTATCTCTAAATAAAATGACAAATTACAAAGAAATTGAGATAGATGACCTAAACATAGAGGGGTAAAAAAGTATTTTACACAAAAAAAATAGAGGTACAAATAAAATGATTTTAAAAACAAATGTGCAAATGTAAAGGATTAGGCAAAAGGGAGTATAGGATGTAATTTCCCCAAACTACAGGAATGCCCCTGAAATGAGGCATTATAACATTTATACCCTGTTTTAAATCCATTATAAATGTGCAACTTTTTTTTACCTATTTTACCCGACAAATTATAAAGAAATTGATATAGATGACCTAACATGGAGGGGCAAAAAAGTACTTTACACAAAAATAAAAATAAAAGAGGTCCAAATGAAATGATTTTAAAACGGATGTACAAATATAATGGATTAGGAAAAAGGAAATGTAATTTCGTCAACTTAATTTGGCTGTATAACTGAGTTCGATTCATAATTTGTCGCCTATATTGAATTTTGTGTAGGAAATAGGAATTATTTTAAGTTGTAGTTTAATTAGTGCGTCTATTTTTTAAAGGTAATGTAATTAGTGTTCATTTGGTGATTTTGTGGGATAAAATTTCCGAAATATTTATATTTTTGTGTAAGGGGAAAGTTGCAAGTTTAGTGAAATGTAATATAATAAGCTTGAAATGATTTGTTTTGATTTGAGTATTAGTTTCTTTGATAATATGAATATTTATTGTACTAATCCAAGATAATTGTTTTTTATAATTAATTTTTTAAAAAAATTATTCCTTATTCTAATAATCCAATTTATTTGGTTTCTAAATCATTGGAACAAAGGATTGATTTTATTGAGTCCTAAGCTTATCAACGTATTTAGTCAAGACCATGATAATTTCAAACCTTATTCCTCTAATCGAAGATGATTGTCTTTATAATTCATTTGAGTGGAATAATATATTATTTTAGTAGTTTTGATATTGAGTTTTGCCTTTCTAAGCTTATGAAACTTGATTTTGAGTGTTGAGGTTGATGTATTCCTAAATTTGGTGTATATTATACTATAGTACTATTACAAGTTACGTGATCACCAATTCAATGGACTTTTAACAAATGTTGTTTGATTTTGATATTGATTTTAGTCTTTATAAGCTTATGAAACTTTATTTTGAGTGTTAAGTTGATGTATTCCTAGGCTTACTTAAGACTATTTGAATCATTAACTTTTGTGAGCTAGTAAACTAGAAATCTACAAAGATCCATCTTTCTTTGCAAGCATTTATCTTATTTTCTTCTTCAAATATGAGACTTATACTACAGAAATATTTTGCAATATCAAGTGTAAAATGATGTGTCATTTGTGTATTTCGTTTTAAGTTCCATGCTCAAATTTACTTGTGATTTGTACGAAAAGAAAAAACATAAGGAACATCCAAGAATGAAAAAGAAGTGTAAATGAAATGGTAATTTCTTTTAACAATTTCATTTGTTTTAAAGAACATAAATTTTCTCCGAAAACTGCCCAACAAGGTGAAGATGGTGAAAATTTTGAAGTTGCTTTTTGCCAGGACCAGGGTCAGCTCTTTAAACAAAGTGGTTGGCGTAGAAAATTTACACTGGCATCACCTCTTTAAACAAAGTGGTTGCGCAGGGAATTTACACCGGGATAGCCCTTTACAATTCTTGTACTATTTTGGTGATTTAATGGAAGGAAATAATTTCAATTTTTTTTCTTTCTTGCCTAGAAATAATTTCAATTAGCTAGCCTAGTATGAGGTTTTGCCTTTTCATTTTAGTCAAGGGTATTAATTGACAAGATGTCGTTTAATGTATAAAGTCAGACAATAGTTGTCGTTTTTTTTTTTTTTTTTTGCCCCACGGCCCACATCCCCTGATATCAACACCGGCCCGTCACTTCCACCGACGACTAGATAGTTGAGAGGAAATTACACCCTATAACCCCAACCGACCCACCCACAACTTTTTTAAAAGACATTATATCGGTATTTTTTTTTTCTTTTTTTGAATAAAATAGTTTTTATCTCTTAGTTCGACTTAAAAATATTTATATTTATTTAATTTTTTCTGATTATATGAATAATTATTTACATATTTTTTTAATTATATAAATAATTGTTTATATATTTTTTATACTTTGGAAGAGTAAAATGAGTAGAAAAAATTACATATTTCTAATGAATTTAAAAAAATATAAATGTTTACATGTCACATTTTAGGGGCATTCACGTAGTTCCCCCGATAGTTGACCAACTTCAAATTCTCACTACTCACTGGGAACAGGGGTGTACATCGGGTAGGTTGGGTGAATTTTATCATATTTTATACCCACTAGTTTGGGTGGGTTGATAGTGACTTTTAAATAACCCAAAATTAAAAATCTACCCCACCCAATTAAATTTTGGATGGGTTCGGATAAATTTAGGTTTGTAGAGAATTAAGCATCTAAAAATAAGCAAAAAATTAAATTTCAAACTCAATAATGTCATCAATCCTACATAATCTAATAAAACAAAGTACATAATCCAACACAAGAAATTATATTATCTAACAAAATCATCAATCCAATATAATTCAACATAATTATATATCTAAATTAGTGCATCAAGGTATAAGAAACATTATGGTTTATAGATAAACGTATGATACTTATGATTTTTTCCAATTGAGACATCTCATACCGCACCACAAACTTTAAGTGACTTTAACTCAATCATCTTTCAAAGTTGTTATGCATGATGAATCACCAGAAATTATATATAATTAGTTATCAAATTTGAAGATTTCGATATTTGACTCCACGATTTTTATACTTGAATATGTTTTATTTTTAATTATAAAAATATTATTAAATAATAAATATTCATTTTTAATTACAAAATTTTATTTATAATAACTGCTATAATAAATTATATATTTTTAATTACATAATATCATTTTTTTAATTGATTACATTAATCACGTTATTGATTTTTTTTAAAAAAATTTGATCCCAAATAATATTTAAATGACATTTATAATATTGTGCTAATAAAATATATATATATATATATATATATATATATATATATATTAATTAATCAAATTTAAAATTGAAAATGAGATATCCATTCCAGATCATACTTAGTTTTCAAAAAAATAAAAATCCTTTATACACTAGTTTCAATTATACATATATATATTAAAGCCGATTTACTAATAAAATAAAAATAATGGCGTAAACTTACAGCTAAACAACAATTAAGTTAACTAGCCCTTCGTCATCAATTATACATTTGTAATATTAAAGCGGCATTAAATTGTTTTAGTTAACGAATATACAAAAATATGTGTGTAGGTTTAACAAAATTCTTGGTTCGAGCGGCCAGTGGTCACTTGCAGCCACCTAACACTATACAAAAACATGTGGATTCCGATATAACTTTCAACAAAAAAATAGGATAATGACGCCCATTTAAAATCTCACTTCGCATTCCTAAATAACAAAGCCCCCCACAAACTAAGTTCCATCTGTCTCTTGCCAAAACACACTGTTTAAATATACACATTTTCCTCTTTTTGGGGATTTTGTTCATACACTTTAGGAGAAATTACATTATGGTATCACTAATTTCACAAAGTAAAAAAAGATTTTCTGATTTTTCAGAAATATTATAACCTACCATTTTATATTGTACAAATTAAATTTTGATATTCTAGAATGATCAATTTTTTTTAAAATTTCAAAATTACCCTTCATAGTTTATAAAAATAATTTTACTAAATAAAATTAATTTAAAACAAAATTTAATACAAAAACAAAGGGATAATTTCATTTTTATACTTTACCTTGAGTTTTGAAAAATATAAAAATGAGGCCTTTGCTAGAATAAAATTGCAATCGGATACTCTCCGCCTTTATTTTTTTCAAAAAATAACAAGATTACCCTTGTAATTATTTGAAATAACTTAGGTTTTTTACATTACAGGTTTCTAAACTCTTCGAATATTAGTAATTTAGTTCCAAGGATTAAAAAAATTCTCCTTTTTTTTCTTTTCTTTTTCTTTCTTTTTATGTTCTTTCTTTTCTTTATTTTCTTTCACGCCCAAATAATTTAACCAAATTCCTTAAACTTATTTTGGATAACTTAGGTATTTTTTGCATCATAGGTCCCTGAACTCTTCGAGTGTTAACAATTTGGTCCTAGGGGTGATTACAAAAATTTCTTTTTTAAAATTTTTTGAAGGCTAATTTTTATTTAAATTATAAAAATTGGTCAAACTAGAAGTACCAAAATGTAAATGCATAATATAATTTGTAAAATATAGAGAGATATGTTATGAAGGATAGTTTTGAGATTTTTTTAAAAAAATTGGTCATTCTGAGATATCATAATGTAATTTGTACAATATGGAGAGATATGTGTTATGATATTTTTGAAAACTCAAGGTCCTTATTTTGTCAAACTAGAGGTACCAAAATGTAAATGCATGTCTCTGCACTTTAATATGTGTGTTTTAGGGGTAGGTGAGCTAATTTATGAGTTCCACCATTTAAAAGTGAAGACAACCCACTAATGATTCCGAAGGAGAAACCAAAAGCTTTTGGTTCTCCCAACAACTCCAAACTTAAAAGGAATTAGCTGACTTACGAGTTTGTTGTTATTGATCAATAATCTTCATTCTTTTTTCCATTAGATGTTTAAAAGAAATGGAAAGTTGCTCGTCACTAAATTTTATGGTGGCCTAGCTAATTATGAATCCACTTCCTTTAATGTTTTGGTGGTTTTAGTTCTACCACTACCACCACCAAGTATTATATATTGCAAATGGGGAATGATTGTGACATTTAATTCTTGTTTTGTTTTCACGCCAAGTAATGGGTTTTTTTTCTTCGTTCCATAATACTTTGGTTAGGTCATTTTGCTAGAAATCATCTATATTGATTTTATGGTCTTATTGACCAGAAAATATGGCGGTGTTAGTTTGTGTGAAATTTCCACAACGAATTTGTGTATTGGCTTATAATTTTATAGCTTGGAAGACTGGCCTTTTGTCACGGCGAGATTGATTGAAAAGATTACAGGAAAATATATATGTAATTTTCGTGGGAAATGGAGGCAAATGAAACAAATATGAATGGAATTGGCAATAGGTCATGATGAAGTCGGCACAAAGTGGAAAGTTAGGAGGTAACGATCATTACTTTATGTCCAAATCATGGTGGGCGAGATGCGGGCACTTGTCAGCTTAACAAATTCTCATGTCACACTACTAGTAGTTAACTAAAAGTGGCACAAACGGGGCCGTTTTCCTTTTCCACCTCTCTCATATAGAAAAAAGAAAAATAGATAATAATAATTTTTTTCCTATAATATATATATATATATAATAGATTTTTACAATTTTCAAGGGACGATTTTATTTATGGTTAAGAAAAATTAGTTAAATTATCAATTTAACCATTTACAGTTAATATAGTTGCATTTTGGTTTATTATCTCAATTAAAAAAGAGCACATGTACAAATTCACTCTCTTATTCTTTTAGCTCTTTTCCTTCTTCTTTTTTCAATTCTCCTTCCACCAAAACAAGGGTTAAAATACAGCTATTTACCGACAACAACAAAAAAAAGAAGGTTAAAATACAACCATGTTGCCATGTGTTTTCGCAAACTATCATATATTATAACAAAGTTTAACTAATTTTTTACTATGTGGACTTGAGATTCAAAGATTAATTCATTAAGAACCATTGACTTAATTAACTTCTTCTAAACCTAGCTAGATCATTGCCGTCTCGATGGGTAAGCCAGTTCTTCATATCCTTTGGTAATTAAACCATAAAAAATGGCTTTTGGCACAAATGGTCCCTGAACTATTGCATTACATGCAATTTAGTCATTGAATTTTTTTCGGTACAAATGTTCCTGAAGTATTGCATTACAGGCAATTTAGTCCTTATTTTTTTTTTTTTGCGCAAATAGTTCCTAAACTATTGCATTAGAGACAATTTAGTCCTTGAAATAAGGACTAATGGTGCTAAAAAAATACATAGTTTAGGGACTATTTGGGCCCAAAAAAAAGTTTAAGGACTAAATTGCATGTAATGCAATAGTTTAGGGAGCATTTGTGCCAAAAAAAAAAAAGTTCAAGGACTAAATTGCCTGTAATGCAATAATTCAGTGACCATTTGTGCCAAAAAACTTAAAAAAATATGTTCAACTAAAAAGACCAAAACAACCCTGGTAGACATCTGTCAGTGTTTAACCCCCTTGTATAAGCAAGCTCGTTCGAAGCACATGTCTGCTATTTCGTGGCTTGGTTCGAATTATAGCCCTTTTTAAGGCAGAAAGATATCATTTTCTTTCTTCAATTATTATAGTCGTTGTTTAGGCAAATTACCTCGGAGTAATGGCAGTGGTTGTAATAGCTAGGGTTAAAGACAGACGTCAAATCATAATTTTTGAGGTTTAACGTTTACGAGATGGACTTTTCTTTTTTCCACGAAAAATACAGTAATATTTCAAGATTTGTTTTTACGCTTTCTTCTTCTTCTTTCTTTTTCTTCATAGTTCACGTGGATTATCACGTGAGTTGTCTTAAATCTACTATAATACCACTGTTACTTAAAAACGTCCATGAATATATATAATGAGTGAGATACAGACCCATGTTGTTTGGGTCTATGCTGCTAAGATTGAAACAAACACAATCAGATTATGTATATATATAATGAGGTTATCTATCAAAATAATTTATAATATTTGGTGGTTGCTGGTATTTGTGGCTAATATATAATTACTATAAAACCATAGTATAATAAAAAGGCAACACAAAATGTAAATGGGGAGTGATTTCCGCACTTTGCTTATATAATCTCCCTACAACTGCATGTGCCTTTGGTTTTTTTCTCTCGATAACAATTTTGGTTTTCCTTAAACAAAAAAGAAAAAAAAAAAAAAAGGAAAAATTAATTAATTAAATTGAGAAGCCATTAATTGGCCAATCCCTGACGATATGATGATAAGGATTTGAATGTTATTAAATTATCAAAACCGCATCAGCCAATCAATGCTTGCCATTTGTCTGTGCAATTGAGGAGGCTAGAAATTAATTTGGTTTTGTTTGAGTAATTAATGCGCTGCAGGAATCAGAATTAAGAATTATGATTTGCCATCAAAATTATTGAGGACTCGGTCTGTGAATGCCACGTGTATAACTTGTTTGAGATGTGAGATGAGATGGGGATGCCTTACCTAGGAATCACGGCAAAAGTTATCGTTTTAAAAACAACCAAACAAAAGAATAAGGAAGAAGAAGAGTAATCACGTGTTATCTTTTATTCAAAGTTGTTCTAAAGTATTTTTTTAATAATACTGAATTTTGTAGCAATTTAATTTTAGTCTAATATCTTTTTCTTTCTTCTACAAGAAGAGGATCTTTGTTTTCCTTTTGGTTCATAGAGCTTAAAGAACACGATTTGGTCAAGTACGCGAGTATTATTTTGCTTCAGCCCCAAAGGATAGTACTAAAGTCTAAGTAATGGATTATTTTCCCTGCATGTGCAGTCTGTTCGAGAAATGGGTGGATTTTTTTAGTAATTTCACAAATAAAAAATGGAATTCTTTTCAAAGGGTTGCTGCTTTTTAGCTCCGTTATGATTATAGTTTATGTCGGTGAAGGGTAATCGATGGGTTACCGGCTATATGGAGCTGGGGACAATTTTATAATAAAAATAAAGTTAAAAATCAAATCACTTAACACGCTAAAAATTTAGACTTGTGGATGCAATTAATAAACCCTATCTAATAATTTAGAAAAGTCTTCAATAACCATTAATAAAAAAAAAAAAACAAGTCTTCAATAAGATTTTAGACTTGTAGTTGAAGAGGTCTTTAATGTTAGTAAAAAAAAAAAAAGTTCATTGCAGCTATGACCTTCAACTGTTACCATGTTAAGTGATTTGGTCCCTAATCTTGATTTTGTTACAAAAGCATCCTCAATGTCACAATTTACATGCAATAGTCTTTTCCATCCAAATCTGTTAATTGTATCCGTTAAATGACATGTGAAGTGCATATGAAATTAAGTAATAAAGGTATTAAGTAATTTTATTTGACGACTCGGGTTCCTTATGACTTGATTAACTCGTTATGAGATAGATTTAGGTCCAAAATTTTAGGGTAAATTTTTTTTTTTTTTTTTTTGAAAACACTTTCTCTTGTTCAATGTTAAAAGAAGGGTTAGCAAAACATTTTGGTTAAGGGACCTAAATTGTGTGAGGCCTTTGAAATAAACTAAACACTGGTCTTTAAATCTTAAAATCGAGTTGTCCACTGATTTGATATAAAACGCCCATTTTCCTTTAAAGTTTTCAGATTTCAAGCAATCATACTTGTGGAATTCAACTCATTTTCTATTGAAATTAATTACTTTAGAAAAGGTTGAGGTTTTGATACCTCTAAGTTCTTTTTCCTTAAAAAGACAATTGTGAAATAGTAATGAAAGCATAGCACTAGCAACAAGAGTTACTAGGTTTTAACAGTTTAAACTTTTGAAAAGAAAAGAAAATAATTACATGCCAAAATTAATAAAAGCAAAATGAATTATACAAACCAAAGTAAAGCATGAATAATTACAAAAATGGCAAGCTTAAATACGCCTTTGAAAACTTGTGCGGAAATCGATCTATATGGTTGGGTATCTATCCATACCTTCCAAAACTGACTGCACTCGTATCCCAAATCACATATCAGAGATATGTTTGCCTTTTGTACCTACAACACAAACGTAAGTCTTGAGCCAAATCCTAACAAGTATAGACATATCTCATAAAGCATGTGCATTACATTCCATAAACATAATAATGCAACAGTAATATCATGAATGCGTATGCCTATTAAATGTAGACATCTACATAAATCCACTTATTGTGGTCTAGAATCTTTCATGATTATTATCTAGACTCGAGCCCTTGTGTACGTATCTTGTGAGCTTCCATCAGAGGGTGTTGAGGGGAGTGACCCAAGTCCAACACCAATCCTCCGGCCATAACATTCCATGTTATTCCAAAAGGAACATCCTCTTAACTTAAATAACATGAGCGAGGAGAAAAAACCCATAATAAAGGGTGATATGACACACCTATGTTCATTTAAACTTATAACACCCATTTCATTCTTATAGTCTTCTATTGCCATTAGTTAAATTATGAATCTAATGCATCTTAGCTTATCATGTTGAGACTCTTATAACAGTTATTTCTTAAAATGCATGAAACTATCTTGTAATGCATGGATGTGATGAATAATCAGGCATGTGTGATAACTGTATGCGGTGCACATTATTAAACTTATAAAAACTTGTAACATGGATAAACAGAAAATAATCCAGCATAGAATAACACAGCATTAGTCATTTCAATAAACAACACAGATAGCCAAAACAACAATTATTCAATATAAAGCACATATTAATATTGTTTTGAAAATTCTTCTGTTCCATGTTGTAGGTGAGATCTGTACTTATGGTTTTGCACACGTGCTTTCTTAAAACGTGATAGACTTATCAATCTTTGCCTATAGCAAAATATTATAACTTGTTAAAATCATTCTACTGAATGAGAATTGTAGAAGGATTTTGCATGCAAGACATGTATTGCGATACAAATCGCCAAAACCTATAACCTTAGCTTGTTGGGGTTAAAACCATTTTTAAACATCTTTAAGAGCATCATTAAACATAGCCGGAAGGCCTTTGAATTAGTCTTGGAAAAACTTAGTCAAATAGGGTTCACTTTTAACTTGGTCTTTTCAAATTTGGGCTGTTTAAAATCAAGAGATTCAATAGTCCCAAAAAATCTTGCATGTTAAAACAGACATTCAAGGCTTTCCAACAAGCTAAAGTATGCATAATTTCGAGTTTTAATGACATCAAAACATCAACATGAAATCCAGGTAACAAAACTGTCCATTCTGGAATGCAATGTTCTTTGTTCATACATAAAATTCATTTCTAACTTGCATGCAATTCCAAAAAGCATAATTCCATCAATTTGAAACATGTACAAATCATTCAAGTGATTAGAACAAATAATTTACTGGGAATCCTTGCTGGAATTGGATGAAAACTTGATGAACGCTTTGGTTGAAACTTTGGCTGAGAATCATAAATTTGTTCATCATCAAGCTCATCAATTATTTGGTTAATTTAAATCCAAATTTAAAGAATTGATGGGAATTTTACTTACTGGAAGATTTGTGGAAGAACTACAACATATTCGTGGGCAAAATCATGAAACTCGAGTAGGAGATTGCTTGAAAAGCTCTCAGATGGGAGGAAGGAAATGAGAAGGAGCTTGAGCTGATCAAAGTCATCTCAGCTAGCTCATCCCTTCCCTTAATTGATTTTCCAAACGGTGGTTAGTGGAGAATATGGTTCAGCACTGTTTGGTTTAAGTGGTTGCATGGCACTCAGTAATCAAAATGATGACACATGTAATCCACTTACTTGCTTATATACATGGTTTAGATGTTTACGTCGCTTGATAACAGTGTAATAAGCTATTGATAGCTGGAAAAACCATAAAACAGCTAGCCGAAAGGAAAATCAAAAGGATGAGGCATGAAGATGTTCCGGAAGAGATAGATTACATGAGAGTCTTCGGGATGCGCTTAGCGTGCCGGAAGGTAAGGTCAATCCTTATTAAGCTAAACTCATCCGAAAGGTTCCACCATTCATCTTACATAGGGATGTCTTCTTGCATGCATGTTCATGTTGGTTCTGGAAGGTTTTCCTAATCAAGGTCCCAGGGAAGTTGGTCATAATGACCCTAGGGCTTTTGGAAGTTGTGCCTTAGTTATCATGAAGGTCTCCGGAAGAAGCATGTTTCCAAAAGAATACATTTTTGAAAGAAAGTGCTTCCAGATGTAACATGTTTCTGAAAGAAACTTATTTCCAGAGGGAACATGTTTTTAGAAGAGACTTATTTCAGGAAGGAACCTGTTTCCAAAAGAAACTTATTTCTAGAAGGAACATGTTTTCAGAAAAGACTTATTTCTGAAAGGAACATGTTTCTAGGTCGGTTACATTGCCGAAAGGTATACGTTTTCAGAAGGAACATGTTTCTGGAAGACTCATTCTTGCACATGTGTCTTGAAGTCATCCGGGAAGCTTATCTAACGAGTATGCTTTTTAGAAAGACTTGAGATGCGAAGTATATCCGAAAGACTTGTTTGATGAGTGAGCTATCTGTAAGACTTTACCGTAAGATTGAGTGCTCTGGAAGCTACTGTCCTTGGCCCGGAATGTTTTCCTTGCTCTTATATTTCCCTAACTTGCCCAGAATAGTTCTAGATAAGATTTTTGACTCCTAAATTGGCCGGAAAGCCTATTTTAACTCCTCTTTCATACTTAGACCCAATTTTTGAGTTAAAAATTCCCATTTTTGATTCACTAAAACTCTTTAAGATTCATTTCCCAATAAATTCATTCAATTTGCGTAATTAACATATCATCAAATAATTTGAATTACACATCAACATCATACATTTCTGTAACAGTCTTGTCATGTTTTAAATTCGTTACTTACATAATATCAAAAACAAATTTACTTCTCATTTATTCTTATAGCATTACATAAAATCACGCCATGAAATTAACATAATCATGGTTCATAAACGAGGTGCTTGTTTGGGGTTTCACACTTCCAAGCAGTGTAGTGGGGGACAAGGGTTTGGCACCGCTTCCTTTCACTGGTTGCATGGTTATGGACATTTAAAAGCTGCCACTTATACTCCACTTGAAGCTTATATATATATACATATATATATATGCATTTCATAATAGTAATATGTGTGTGTGTGTGTATATATATATATACATATACATATGCATTTCATAATAGTAATATGTCTGCATATATATATATTTTTGGCATAACTGGTAAGCTATCTGATCAGTTAGTCAGAAGACAACTATAGGGAATGTGGCAAGAGAGGTGTCCCGAAAGAGTCTTGTTACCGTAAGGATTACAAAAAAAATTTACCTTACCATAAGGTCTTAGTATCCATAAGGAGAGAAAAGTCCTTCCTACAAGGCTAGGAAGTGAGTTTGGTCTAGGATAGGCCAAGTGTAGCCGAAAGACTCCTATTCACAACATACATTAGGATACCTTCCTACGTGCTTGGTCACATTGGTCCCGTAAGGGTTTCTTGATTCATCGTAGCGTGGCATCTTGAGATTTTCTGGAAAGCACATGTCTCTAGATATAACATGTCTGGAAAGTGTCTCTGGATAAGACATGTTCCTAGAAGGACTTTGTTTGCTCGAAGGATAGTGATCCCAAAAGGAACATATTTCTGGAAGGCTTGTACTTGCACACACATTGTGAAGCTATCAGGGAGGTTTACTTGATGAGGAAATTATCCAGAAGACTTATTAGATGTGGAGGCTGTTGGAATGTTATTTCATGTTATCGTATAACGCAGCGGAATGGTATTTTAAAATTTTATAACATTCTACAGGAATCTCAAACACAACTAATAAGCACATAATCACATAACGAGTTTTAGACTATTACCCTTGTAGACGCGGTATATCAAAAACTCTCCTTTCCTTCGCTTTCTAGATCACGAACTTGCTTCCAACGAGATCCCAACACAATAGATTCAATACCACCAGTCTTCTCTGTTATTCACTTTCTCAAAGAGTAATAAGTATGTGGACACTATGATCTATATTTCAGAATACTCAAGCAAGGTTACAACTTGATCAATCTATTCTAGACTTGACTTTGGCTATTTATAATACTAGGGTTTCCATCCAATGAGGAATCCTAGTCT
>WUAT03210623.1:0-11561 GCA_010015005.3 Ulmus americana | reverse complement strand
GGATTATAAACTTGATCCATACAAAAGTCCAACCCAAACCCAACTCAAGAAAGCTTCTCGATCAGGTGAGCTGGCTTGGTGTGTGCTGGCAGAAGAAAAGAAGCTTGGAGAAGCAATGTGCTGGCAGAAGAAGAAGCTTGGAGAAGGTGTGTGCTGCCAGAAGGTTGGAGAAGAAAGGATACGTGTATGGTTAATGTAATTTTTGTATTAGTTTATTTGTGTGATGATTATTCATCCATTATGTGTATAAATACCTCTCTTCAGCTATGTAAATCATCAAGAAAAATAGAGAGAAATCAGTAATAGAAAAAGGCTTTCTTCTTCTTGTCTGAGTGTGAGAGTTGAGCGTTGCAAAGAGAGCAAAGTGGTTTTTGTGAGAAAATTTCCAACATTATTTGCCATAGGGATAAGCGTGACAAGAGTATCATTAATCCCCACAAGAGGTTCACCATCATCTAAGCAACTCAAACAAGCCTTATAAATCTCTTCCACAACCGTTTCCCAAAATTTTTGATAGAAAAAATTGTGATTCCATCCTTCCCCGGGCTCTTCGATTGGTACACTTGAAAAACTACAGCTTTGATATCTTTAACCTCAAAAGGCCTATCAAGAATTTGATTCATCTGGAGATACCCGATGAGCTATTGCATCTGTGACCAAATCAATAGGCTGCTCGGTTCGGCAAGAGGAAGTGAAAAGGTTAGCATAATTACTTTCAACAACCAAAGCCATACTTCTCTATCATCCTCGATCCAATTATTTGAGTCATCAAAGAAACCTAGAATATTGTTTTCCGAACATCGGAAAGAAGTTTTCTTTTGAAAAAAAAAAATTCATGTTCTTTTCATCATATTTTAGACAAGTCTCTCGGGATCTTTGTTTCCAATATTGCTCATGCTTATACATCAAAATATCAAGGTCTCTTTCAATTCAAAGGTGCTGCCGCCAATTGCTACTATCCAATATAGGGTCAACCCGTTCCATCTCTTTCTTTTTAAGGGAGATTGAAGTCTTCAGATATTGGAATTTAGACTTATTCCGAAATGTAAATTAAGTTTGGATTTAATATCTCCCAGCCCATTAGCTGCCCCCATCTCCCAATATTTAGAAATAATTTCGGCCCAATCAGCCAAGCATATTCAAAATAGAAACGTGAATTCACTTTCTTTTCTGCAAAACAAGATTTCTCCCCTTCAATAAGTGCCTCCAACAAAAGCCGTCGTTGATCCGACTCCGAAGCTTAAGATGGTTAACAAAAGAGTTTGAGAACATAAAAGAGAAGTAGTTAAGAAGTAATACATTATGCAAGTCGCGTGTCACTAAATAGGTTGTCAAAATGACAAAAACAATAAAATTAATTAACTTTTTCCAATATTACCATAGAAAAAGCTTCTTATTTTTTTTTTAAATGTACTGACATATATAAATGTCCGTTGAAATTGTATTACAAATGGTGATATTCTCATTTTATTTTTCTTATCAATTTTGTCAAATTTTGGAAAAACTTTCCAGAAACAGAAAATTATTCCAAAATCTAAACTCTTTTAGTAATGGAAAGTGCATGAAATTGCTTGTGATCAGGCTCTGTTAAATAAAAGCTTGGCCACTAAGCAAACTAAACAGTGTTCATATGGAAATAAATTCACTATTGTTTGAGCTCCAATTAATTGACCTAGCTAGTTGTTGTTTGGTTTGTGATTATGTAGCATTCAAAATAGGGCATTGTAGAAGGGTATTTTAAACAAGATTTTTGTTTTGTAGAGAGATTCTAAACAGAGTTTCTGTAAAAAAAGTGATGGGATCCACGGAATTTAATAATAATAGAATGTAAAAAAAATGATATTTTATTTAAAAGGTGATGGAAAAAAGTAATATTTTATTAAAAATATGATGGAGAGAAGCAATATTTTATTAAAAAGGTAGTGGAGAGAAGTAATATTTTATGAAAAAGGTGGTAGAGAGTGGGACTCGCCCATGTGACTTTACTGATGCGAGAAAGAGGTTTTTGTTTTTTTTTTTTTGGCAAATCACAAACCAAACAGCCTCGGATTTTTAAAATGCTCCAACCAAACAGCCCCTGGTATTCAAACCCTGAATTTTTACCTTGCTTTTAACTTGTAATATTTTGCAACACTACAAGAAAAGTTGTCTATAGCAACAACGCATGTCGTTGCTATCGAACGATGTGTTGTTTGTATAAACCTATGGCAATGACATTGTCGTTGCTATATGTCATCGTAATAGGTCCATGCAAGTTGTCCAATTGCGACGACTTTCCTGTCGTTGCCATAGATGTAAATGCTATAACAACAACATTTATTATTTTTTTATTTTTAAATTTTTTTTAATTAGTTTTTATTTTGTTTTATGAAATCAAAAAATAGTAAAATTAATATCTAGAAATATAAATATCAAATTAATATAAAAATAAAAATAAAAATAAACGTTCATAAGTTAATAAGTTATACAACACAAAAAAATAACCTAAGAATCCCCCAACTCATCTTCATCTTTGTCCGTGTTTTTGTCCTGATCATCCTAAGGGAAGAGGCTGTTCAGGAGCTCAATGTTAGCAGCTAAGATTACAACCTGGCAATGAGGCGCTGCATAGAATTTGCTTATTGCATTAGCCTGCTTTGCTTCAGCCCGAGCAGCCAACTCAAAAGCACTGACATACGAAAAAAAATTGGATCAAGATGGGGCCTGTGAAAAAGCAGTAGACGAAGAGGAACCAATTCCCATCACTTTCCGTCCAATTCCTCTTACATGGCTTAGTCTTTCGCCTCGAAGATACAACAAATTTTGTGACAACATTTGAATCTATTGTGACGACATTGTGTTCCCGGGAAAAAAAAAAGTGTGCCAAAATTTTGCCGCAAACTAGGAAACTCTATAGTGACGACATTTTTTCTGGAGCGACAAATTTTTTCGTCTCCTTAAAGTCTATTGCGACGACACGTTGTTGTCGTCGCTATAAAGTAAACATATTACGACGACACATTCATGTCATTGTTAAAATATCACCGCTATAGACGACTTTTCTTGTAGTATAACCTTGAGATATATGGTTAGTACAACATATAATATGTATGTATAAATAGTTTAAGCATATGTATATACATAACATAGATGCATGTGCATGATGTTGACACTTTACGGAATTAGTATGTAGTTGTAATTAATGATATTTTCTGCATAAAGCAGAAACAATCCTATGGCAACCCACCCTAAGTTAGGAACTTCCTTAATTAGGAATAGCCAAACGTTAAGCTCATATCTTCTTTGGCCCCAACTCTTTTACTCTATTTCTTTTGCCTAATTAAGAAGCACAAAATATAACCAAAAAATTGAAAGCAAATAGCATTTCAAAATTATATATATTGATTTAATTTTAAAAATTATGAACAAAATAAGCTTATATATTTACAAATATATTTATTATAATATATTAAGTTCGCCTTTTCTTCTCATCATGTATAGCTTGGCTCTCTCTCTCTCTCTCTCTCTCTCTCTCTCTCGTTCACATGTACACGTATATTATTATTTTTTTAATAAAATTATGATTATATTATGATTATTATTATTATTATTTCAGAAAGAACATATTTAGATATTATTACGAGAGTAAGATTTTTTTTTTTGAACACACAAATTAATAATTAGTATAGTAATTTTAGTAAATTATGGTTTAATTATTCCTATACATTTGAATTTGTAATTAATAAAACTTCAAGAAATAATGTTATCTAATAGAACACACAAACAACAAATTGATGCAATTATTGTGCCTTCACAATATCTTTTATTCTCTCGCTTGTTCTTGTTTCTGTTTTTGTATTTGAAAAGGTAGTTGATATGCATTTTCATAAGAAACAATACATTATTATTTGATTTAAAAAAAATTAACAAGCAATACATGGTCACGTGTTGTCACTAAATAGGTTGTCCAAATGAATATATTAGTAGAAGTTGTTAATTGGTGAAAAAATATTCAACTATGCCACTGAGATAGATAATTTTTGGCACCTCTATTGTTGTCTAATTTTAA
The DNA here is from genome assembly GCA_010015005.3 of Ulmus americana. Classification (NCBI taxonomy): domain Eukaryota; kingdom Viridiplantae; phylum Streptophyta; class Magnoliopsida; order Rosales; family Ulmaceae; genus Ulmus; species Ulmus americana. The sequence continues at coordinate 7,513 of WUAT03210623.1, read as the reverse complement.
CACATAATGATTTGTTTGAAAGATAAGAGAATGTACTATTTAGAGTCACCAAAATCAACCAAAAAAATACTTGATGTGACCACACGCGCCGTCGGAAGTTGCGATGGCAAAATCACGCACCGACAACCATGGCAGCTCGTGTGACTACTACAAGCATTTTTTTAGGTTGATGTTGGTGGCTCTAAAAAATAAGTTCTCTTATCTTTCGAACGAATTATTGTGTGTCAAAATCTGACAATAATAGAGAAATCAAAAATATTGTCATTTCTAAAATTTGTCCATCTCAGTAGCATAGTTAGATAATTTTCCACAAACCTCCAATTAAGTCCCTTTTTTTTTTTATCATAAATAAAAGTAAAAATACGTTATCATATATATAATTTTTTTATACATCAACATGTATAAATGTCCGTGGAAATTGAATTACAAATGGTCATATTCTCATTTTTGTTTTCTTATCAATTTTGAATTTTGGAAAAACTTGCTAGAAATAGAAAATTCTTCCAAACCTTGAACTCTATTTGTAATGGAAAGTGCAAGAAATTGGTTGTGAGGCTCTGTTAAATAAAGTTTGGGTCATTAAGCAAACCCCGCAGTGTTCATATGGAACTAACTTTACTACTGTTTGGGCTTCAGTCAATTCAAATAGTAATCCAACCCTGAATTTTATACCTCGCTTCTGGCCTGTAATATTTGGTAAACTAAAAAATAAATGGTTAATATATCATATAATATGTATATTATATTATAAGTATATGTATATGCATAATATAGATGCATGTGCACGATGTTGACACTTTGTTTGGACTGTCTTGATGTTGACATATTGGGAGAGTAGTTGCAATTTTTTTTTCTGCTGCAGCTATGGTATAACCCTCCCTAAGCTAGGAACTTCATTCATTAGGAATAAGCAAAGGTTAAGTTCTTCTTTTTTTTTTTTTTGGCCCAAACTTTTTTTCTCTTTTTTTTTTTTTTTTTTTTTTTTTCATAATTAAGAAGCACAAAAAATCACCAAAAAATAAATTAAAAAGCACCAAAATCTTTTACTTAATAACATAATACATTTAAATAGTAGACAATATATATCGGAGCAAGCAGTAGAAAAAGTTATATACGAATTGTCGTTTTGCCTAAATAAGAAAATATGGAATTGTGTTTTTCTCCAATCTCAGTAGTTAGTTCACATGGTCTTTGCAGGCCTCTAAACTAGCATATCTCTATTCTCTGCAACAATCATATAGTAGGTAATATATAAAAGCGAAGTTTGACTACTGATCTCATCCACCAATTAAATTGGGTTCTAAAAGAATAAACGGGGAATGTGAAAAGAACTATTAGGCTTGTAATTTCATGACAATAGTAGTTTAATCGTCGGTCAATCGTTTTTGGATGTAAAAACATAATTAATTTGTCATGCATTAATTTCTAAAAAATGCAAGAAAAAAAAATGTCAATATGTTGTGGTGAGAATGTAAAAACATAATTAATTTGGCATGCATTAATTTCTAAAAAATGCAAGAACAAAACATCTGTCAATATGTAGTGGGTGAGAAGAAAGAAAGAAAGAAAGATCAAAAGAAAGAAGTGAGAAAAACATATTGCAGTATAACTTCAATTAAATAATAGTTTTCGCCGGTCCTAACTTGGGATCAATATGGTAAATTAATAATTCGTTAAATCTATAAGATAATACATTTAAAAAAACAAAAAATAAATGTCTCACTTGATATATAAATTAATAATCTCCTTATACATCAAAATTATATATACACTACAAGAAATTCAGTCTATAGCAACGACATGTGTTGTTGCTATAAATCTATACCGACGACAAAGTTGTCACCAAATGTTGTCACAATAGCTCCATGCCAATAAGTGTATTGCAATGAAAAAGATGTCGTCATTGTAAAGCAACAGTAAATAATAAGCTGCATCCTATAGCGACGGCATTTTTGAATTGTCGTCGCAAAAGAAGTTGCTAATAGCAAAGACATCGAGGTCTATAGACACTACAACAAACAGAGTCTCTAACAAAACAAAATGTCGTTACTATAGATCTAAAAGGGACGACAATACCGTCGCTATAAGTCATCGCAATAGGTCCATGCCTATAGGTGTATTGCGAGGACAAATTTGTCATCGCTATAGAGATCAACCACTATAACGATAACACATGTCATCACTATATCGGTTAAATATCGTCATTGTAGCAATTTAATTTTGTAATTTATAGTACTCTATCGTCATTGTTTTAATTTTTTTTTAAATCTTGTTTTATTTTTTTATTAAATCAAAAATCAGTAAAATTAATATATTAAAAACTTAGTAATATAAATATTTTAGTCTTTGAATCTATACAAATAAAAATACAAATAGAAATAAATAAAAAAAAATTATAATTTAGTCATGGGGGCACATAAAAAGTCACTTGGTTTGCCACACACCTAGAGAATAGTTTTGCATTCTCCCCAATGGTTGGAATGTTTGCTTGACCATGTCAAACATAATAATGGGAAATGGTCTTCAGCCGTTGGCTTCTCATGCCTTCTGCAAATTTAGGCCTTTTGAGCAAAGTCTTTTTTTTTTTTTTTTTACCTGCATGTGCTACATTTATAAAAATTACAGTTAATAGTTAGAAAACAAATTATACTAATAACCAAAACAAACTAAAAGTATCAAAAAACTTAAAACCTATTTGTGACACCCTGAAAATTCACGTCATTAGTTTTGTTAATTTAAACAACTATTTAAGGAAATGATTTTACGGCAAAGCTGTACCTATATTGATGTTTTGAATTCGTAAATAAGTACAAATATAATTGTTGTGTTAATGTCATATAAAATGACATATCATATATGCTTTGTAACTGTTAAATAAATGATAAATATAATCAAAGCGTCAGACTAAAAGTTTAGAGATGAAATTACTGAAAATTGTATTTGGCTAAAATGTATAAATATTTCTAAAGGCCAAATTATGTATTTAAATGTTGAACAGATTAATTAGACACTGCAAGAATTAATTTAATTTAAATTGATTGATTAAATTACTTTGAATTTAATAGCAATTACAAGAATTTTTAAGGATCAATTTTTATAAATAAATGATGAATTAATTTAATGAAACTAAATTAAATTAATTGATATTTCCTTTTAGAAATGTGATAATGAAATAATTAAAATTGATTTTTAATTTAAATGATTAAATTAGAATTTTTTTTTAAATAATAATAAAAAAGAGTGTTGTGGTGCAGCCATGGCTCGGCCAGGCCATGCGCCCAGCCAGGCCATGCGCCTAGCTAGGCACACGAGGTCGAGCACAGCCCCAGCCACGTGCAGGCAATCTGGGTGCTGCCCCTGCTTGCACGTCCCAACCCAGCCACGTCGTAAGCATCCTCTTGTGCACCCCCGTCTGAGCAGCCAATGTATGCTAGCCCGCACGTGTGCCCGCGTGTGCGTCCAAGTACAGACGACACTTCTATCCCGAGTAACTGTGCGCACAGCCACCTGCACAGACGCGCACACGGCCTAGTCCAAGCGAACTGCCTAGGCTGCCTTGGGCGATAAAGTCTGATGAGTCGCCTAGTTTGGCTCGATCAAAACCCATCTAAATGGTATTTTTAACCCTTCTACCACCCATCACGGTCAAGTATGACATAAAAGCTATCCTATGTCCAACCGAAATTTAGAATGACCAAGTGGAATTTTGTTTATAGAGCTTGGAAGTTGATGTCTTGATAGACTTTCTACTCAGCCAGTTGGAGGCCAAATTGATAAATTGGTCTGAACCAACCTTCTTTGTTGGAGCCCATTCCGTGCCTAGCACTCTTAGGAGACCTCTAGGATGGATCAAAGTGAGTTTCACCCCTAATTTCCATTCAGACTTAAAATATACCTATAGGAAGAGCCGTGTGTCAAGTGGTGGCATTACATTGGACAGGTGTTAAGCATTTAATTTATAGTTAAATGCATGCCTAAACTTGACTAAAATCACCAAGCATGTTGTCGGTTAAAGGCTTCTAAATAGCCAAAAAAAGAGCTAAAGAGGGATTTGGAAAAAATAAAATAAAATAAAGAGAAGCACTCCTCTCTTCTTTCCTTTCTCTCTAGCCGAGAAGAACACCCAAGAACACGAGGTGTTCTTTCTACTCCAAGGTCCAAACCATGCCAAACTTGAGTCGAATTCAAGCTCAACAAAGGCAAAGGATCATACTACAGCTTCTAATTGTTTTAAAGTATTTTTGATAAGGAAACTAATGTGTTTTCCACATGAACATGTGAAGGAATTCATCAAGCCCCAGCCAATTGAACTCCCAAAACTAAATCGATTCTCACTTGTTCGTCAAGGTAAAACCTTGATTTCTCTTCCTCAAATCCTTGTTTCATGTCTAAGGTTAATGTTTAAATTTGGTTTCTAAAGATTTGCATGCAAAAGTATTGGTTTTGTTCAAATTGAAATTGTTGAGTGCATGAACCGGATTTTGGACAAGTTCTGTGCTGAATTGTTTGGATTGATTATATGACCTAAAGAACTCCAAATTGCATGTTTGACAGCTTTTTGAACATCCCTGGATTTCTATTTTTATTTTTCAAAATTTGGGATTTTTCCCCTTTGTTTAGTTTAATTTATAAGGTCATGAAGGGCGATTGCTCAAATGAAATAGATTTCTAAGTATCGAATTTGAAAATTTTATTTAAGGGTCTTAAAGTCATCCAAATGGATTATTCTTTTTCATGAAACATCTTAAGATGTTATATTATGTATTGAAATTTAATTTGGGTATGTTTGATGAATATTTTAGAAGGTTTCAACATGAATTTTAAACTCCTGAAAAGACTCAAACCGAGATATCTTGTTTTTGATCTCTCTATTTTAGCCTTTTTTTACAAGTTACAAAATTATTTTAAATCTGAAATTTTTACAATATTTAACTTAATTAGTTAAATAATTTTTCCAATTAGTTTTAACCAAAAATATTTTAAAATGAATTAGTTATGGAATTTACAAAACAAGTCCGCAAAACTATCCAATTCACCAAAAAAAAGGGTTTAAATGATAATTTTTGTTTTAAAGGACTAACTAATAAAATTTAAAAAATTATAAAAATAGTCTTAAATTTCTTAAGAGACCATTAAAAAGGGATTTTACCAAATTGGGCATAAATTAAATGGTTTTCACACGATTTAAGTCCAAAAGGACAAAATTATATTTTCAAAGGATTAAAATGTAAGATTTTAATATTTCATGTTAAATGATGTAAAGTCAAGTCTTAAGCAAATAAACAACCTTTAATAAACATGTGGTTTTCAAAATTTTATAAACCAACGATATTTTTAAACGGAGTTCTTAGAGTATAGTCCTATACTTGTAGAATTGTGACATTTTAGTCGCTAATCTTATTGTTTGAAAGTCATTCACGGGAATAAATGACTGATTGTAATTATATACACTCAAGGTGTAGATTGCGTTTCCATAGAGAGAGGAATTGGATAGGAAGCACAGCAAATAGGTAAGTACAATTTTATCTACAACATGAACTCGTGTGTGATAGAAAAAATTGTTAATTGTAAAGTGTTAGAAGAATGTTTGACTGTGGATTGAAAGGAAATTGTTTAATTGTGTATTGAAAGGAAATTATTTTACTAAAAATCAAAAGGAAACTTTTTGATTGTGGATTGAAAGGAAATTGTTTTACTGAATATCAAAAGAAAACTATTTGATTGAAAACTGAAAAGGAATTGTTGACTGTAAATCGAAGGATAAATGCTTAATGGTAAATCAAAAGATAGATGTTTGACTGAATAAACTTCACTATTTGATTGTTTGCAAGTAAAATAGCATGTTTTCTCTGTTTGCTGAACTATGCTATGTGAATAAATAGAACTGAGAAGTTAAATGAATAAGATACTGAAATAAAAGATTTCAAAGGAATGTTTGATTGAAATTATTGAATGACACATATGTTTGTTTTGCTTTATTTGAACGTGTACCATTGTCTTTTCATCGAAAATTGCATAGAATGTTATCTAAATTTTCATAGAATGCAAACGCAATTTGAAAACTTCTAAAAGCAGTTTATCAAAAAATGTTTTTATTGAAGTGTCATATCCAACTTCTTTTTATTTACAACGAGATTTCACTGTTATGGTCTCAGGAAAAGGTTAAGGGCAACACCCGATTTTCAATGTGGTCGTTTAAACAGGTATGTACACAGAGGGGGCCCAATCACGGATTTCAAAAATGGATTTAAAGGAAGTTTTTTCACAGAACTGAATTTTACAAAGTCATGCCATTATATCTTGGAGTTTGCATTATTTAAGATTGTCTTTTTGCACATCTTATGCTTAAGTGCCTTGACTCTACTTGCTATTTGCTAAATGAAAAGTTGATTGCAAATTGGTTATGTGTTAACAGATTTAAATGTTATGACTCAAATTATGAGTTTCACTGTTTTCATTGTTAAGCACAATTTTAAAGTATATTGTTTAAAATGATATTACTAAATTGGTAAAATTTGTGTGATTGTACTTGTGGAGCTTCAGCTCCCGAATTTTTGTTCATGTTGTAGATTACATTGGTGGATTATCAGACTTGCTGATCAGAAGATGTTCAGGAGGGTGGGTATGGACAAGTCCGCTACGTATTACAATACTTCTGCAACAAAGGTTTTACAAAGTACAAATATATTATTTTATTAAAATTTTTGTAATAATATAAGTATGACATTGTCAGTATTTCAATACTTTTGATTGGTAGCAAGTTCCTAAATTTGAAAGAAAAGGGTTTTAATTGGCAAATGAAATTTACTAGGTTGTAAGGAAAGAAACTAATTCTTTTCTTTACGTAAAATGTTTTGTGAAACAATAGGATTTCCAACAAAATTTTCTCAAACGATATAACTTAGGTATCTTATTTTCTCAAGGATAATTACATTATGGTATACAATTTTCTAAGTATGTTTCAAAAAAAAATTACTATGATTTTCTGAAGTATTGATTTAAAAATCCTGGTAAATAGACGGGTCGTTATAGTTGGTATCAAAGCAGTTGCATGCCCCTCACTTCTGAACTCTAAGTATTATTCTTTTAATAGAATAAACTTTTAGTTTAAATAGTATAAAACCCTCACAGATCTTTAAAAAAAATAAAGATGACACATAACTAAGGAAGAGAATCCTCATCAAAACGATGGTAAAATTGATGAGGTGACTGCAACAGTAGCCTTACAAAACAATGATGGAATTGGTCAGCTGGCTTCAATCATAACCTCACAAAACATAGTAAAAGAACAGATAAATTAAATTCAGAAACTAAGATGGTTAACTAGCAATGAAAAGAAGACCAGAAAGAATGAGAGATGGAGCAGAGGATCGGACTCCAGAGATGTTGTTGCCCCTACAACATACTATGTGTGTTGGAAAATTTTAAGCACGCAACGGAAAGTGTAGGTTTAAAAAAAAATGTTTTAACCATTAAAACATCAAGATCCAATCTCAGGTTGCTAAGAACAATA
>WUAT03210513.1:0-11562 GCA_010015005.3 Ulmus americana | reverse complement strand
TTAGATTTTTTAACCACCGTGTAAAATAGTTGTCTTTAAGCCCGAGAAAAGACTACCGCTGGCTAGACCACCGAAACACAACGGTGGTCTTTTACAATTGACCACCGTTTTCGATGGTGGTTAATCTATGAATTTGTTGTAGTATTTATACAATTAATTTGATAATTAGAAATGTTCCAATTAATTCTCAAAATAAATCTTTAATTATTTCCTATTTAAAAAATACATAAAATAGGCAAAATAACTTTTAAATCATAAAATTAGATTCATAATTAATTTATGAGAAATTAACGTCATTTCTTTTAAAATCCATTTAGGCATATTTAAGTCATTTGAAACGCGTAGAAAGTTCTTAATCAAATACTAGAATAATTTATTTAAAATATTAAATATTGAAAATTAAACACATTAAAATCACTTTTTTATGCACATAAAGAAATTCCAAAATCGTAGCCTTACATTTTGAGGAGAATTAGAAGCATAATGTTGTAAATAGTTAAATGGATGCTTTCTAGATTATTGTCTTTGGCACACAAAGATTTTTAGGCACAGTGGATGTTGTGGCTGCAATACAACATGCATCTAGGACTCTTGATGAAACTCTGAAGCCAATTCAAAACCTAGAAGAGTTTGTGTGTGAGCTTGAAAGCTTGAGTCGTCGAATTGTGTAAAACATGTCTACAAACTCCAGAATCCTTAGAGTTTGAATACCCTCATAGATCGGCTGTATCCAAAACTCGACAAGGTCTGGGAGGGTTTTGTCAAAATATAAAATCAACAATTGGCTAAAGTGGTATGGAGTTTTATGACTATTGTTATACTTGGGAAAATGGTAAATTTAATTAGGAATGACTTAAATTGGTGTTATGAAAGCAATAGAATCCACTGCTCAAGTTGTCCCATGTCAACTGAAAGTAACGATTAAACATGGTTACCATTAACACCACATTGTCGAGATCAAATTGAGGACTCACCTTTTTAGTTGCCAACGGTGGTTGTTGTTGTAATGTCTAAGGATTTACTTTGATATGAAAATTTTTCATATAGCTTTTGAGAGTACCGAAAGTAGATTTTTACACAATTGGAAGTTGACCTAGCGTACCGTAAGTTTTATTTTGAAGTAATGTAAGTTGACTTCTTAAATTTTTACGCAACCAGAAGTTTACCTAGCATACTGTAAGTTTGCTTTTGAAGTATTGTAAGTTTATTAAGAGTTCTTTTCAAATTCCTAATGTCATAGAAAGAAAATTTTCTCCTCTATTCATAGAGGAAAACCTAGAGGTTGTACCTTACATGGAGTGGTAGCGCAACCCAAACAAAATATAATTGTTGATGTGTTTTCCTTGTTGACCCAGAAAGTGCCTCTGAGGTGGGCGGCGAATGTGGCGGAATCCTGCAAAAGAGAAAACAAGTAAGTAGTTAGAAACTATCCCTCCGATGATCATCTGATGCCTAAGTCAGTGTTTGGGATCGAATATGTATATATAGTGGTTGGAGGGATTGAGATAGTCAATGGGCATTAAATGCATTTTAATGCTGATCTGCTTCTGGGAAAGCCTTAAGGAAGGTCCTGGGAAGGTCAACGCATGAATGAAATGCTATGACTAATTGAATGAAAAAATAAAGGGTGCAAAGCTAGCATGATAAATGCCTTTAACTCTTCTTAAAATGTGCTCGGTGCATTTAAGAAGAGGTTTGACCGTATTTAATCTCAATCCATATGCAGGAAAGAGCAAGAAAATCACGCGCTAGGCGGTAATTTTTTTAATCGGAGGGGCACCTTTAATGGAAGAATTTGTTTCCGAGAAAGTGACGTGTTCGTGGGAGAGAAATAGCCCAGCTTGGCTATTTCATAAGACTTCTGTTCAATTATGCTTAAATAAGATCTACTCAATACCATTGGATGGATGTTTACTTGGCACCAGGCTTATGCTTGTTGGTGTAAAAAAACCCCTCAACAAACACTATTAATAATTTCTCTGGTCAAGAAAAAACGACATATCAAGTGGCATGTGGCAAGTGGCAAGTGGAATAAGATTGCCTATTTTACGGGGCATATGGATTTGAAAAAAATTGACCAACGGAAGTAGCTATCTAGTATATAATATATGTGAATTTAGTTTCGATTTTTATCTTACAATTTCCATAGTACCATTATATTGGGACTTATCAGGAGTCCTACTAATTGAGTTGCTGTTATTATATTTACTGAGAAATAAAATAAGATATATGTGGAGGTCGAGGATATTATTCAACATTCTTAATTATTCCTTGATTAAGTACTTGTAGGATTATTCTAGTGAAAATATTGAATAAAACATGAGTACTGCAACAATTATTATTCTATTGATACACACACACACACATGTGTTTCTAAGGTTTTTATCACAATCTGTTTCGATGTCGTCGATAACTTTTCAACCATATTATTTTTTCGATAATTTTTGAATATGTTGTTATCTAATGTATTAGAGATATCTTTATAAAATTTTGTGGCAATTTGAGTTTTCTTTTAAGAGATATAATAGATACTATCGGCAAAATATTTTTTTATTTTTATTTTTTTAGTCAAAACAAAATCTATTATATCTCTTAAACAAAAATTCGGATTACAACAAAATTTTATAAAGATATTTCTTAGATATTAGAGAACAACATATTAAAAAATCTTCGAAAAATATAATGTGGTTGAAAAGCTATTTGATATCACTACCGGTAGTGATTAAAAAAAAAAAATCACTATCGAATTTTTTTCTATATATATATTATGAATGAGTTGCGTCAGGTTGCTGCCTGGGCAGGTTCGGTGGACAGAAAAAAAAAGTTTGTGGAGGAGATTATTGAAGAGCCAACAAATAATGTTATTGAAAATGTAACTCGATAGTTAATTCTTTTGAAGGACGATGAAAATGATAATGCTAATTTATCTTAAGTTAAAATTGGGGCGGGAGGACCAAGATCTTTGAAAACTTGTAAAATCTACAAGATTTTTGATGACTTTTTGTGTCTTTTCGTATCTTAATCTAGGATATATATATTTCATATTGTTTATTAGTTTTCATTAACTCTATGAGTTAGGTTTATATTCCAGCCCACATATTTTTGTTTTTTTTTTTATTTATTAATAAATTGTGGATATTACTTGAGTTTTTTTCTAGCTTCGTCAGTTAAAAAATATAAATATTCATTATTGAGATTCAACTTCCTCGAACTTAATATTAGTGAGAAAAATTGCATAAAAAATAGAGAGAAATTGAAAGAAGAAGAGGGAAATGGGTGTTAAACGTGAAAACTACTTGCTAAAAGAAAATAGTACAAGGCGACCCAAGCTAGTGCAAAGTGGAGCCAACGCATCCATGTATTATTAGTTGTAAGGCACAAAGTCGAACGACATAAGAAATCTCACCCCCAATGAAAAAAATAAAAACAAAAACACTTATCTTTATATAATTAAATAAAATTACAAAAACCTTTTTTTTATGGTTTAACAAATTACATAATATTACAATGTAGTACCCATTTTGACAGCCAAATAGACACTTCACGGTTTGCTTTTAAGAATCAAGATTCAAGCCCCTTGAAAGATGTGTACGTTTTGAGTTAAAATTTAAAGTTTTGGTAAAGACAAGAAGCAAATTATTATGAATGGAACAATCTACCTTCCTCTCTGACCATAGAATTACTACGATATAAAGACAAACTATATCTATCTAAATTTTTGTGCGTCTAACCTGCAGAGAGAGGGAAATTAGATGGGGATCACACAATGGGCATTAATGGAGGGAGGGCCGGGGTATGCATTTTCAAGCTTCTATTGGGCCTCTCTCTCTCATAAGTCATAAACTTAGGAGATATTGTTTCTTTTTGAGAGAAACTTTTAATTAGAAATACACATACACATGATGTTTCGTTACATATTACATTCTCGTATGAGATGGAGGAATGATTGTGGAAGCAAATGAGTTTTCTTTCTCTCCTGTCATTTGCTTAAACTGCCTGTATACCCATTTTTCCCTCTCTAGATCTCTAGCTAGCTCATAAACTAGCTCTCATAGACATTTATTTGTAATAAATTCTAGTTGTACTATGTCTATTTACATGAAACTTTTTTTAGAATAATAATATAAGATTTATATTTGTTCTTTTTATGAGGTGTAGAACAAAGTAGCCGTCTTTATCTAAGTGTGTAGGGTGTACTTATATATATAGAGAATCTGGACTGCATGCCATTAAATTTAAATATAATCTGATGTATATATACATTAAAATATAACACAAATATGTATATGAGAGAGAAAGAGTGAGAGAAAAAAAAGGGTTTTCAGGAAACCCCCCTCATGTGCGAGTGTTTGCTAGCTCGATCAAAAGTCCAACTCTCACGTGTTTTGTGTTGTATCTTTTGATAGTTTTTTCTTTCAAAGGAATGATTATATAAGTGGATCAATCACTCTTTTTTTGTGGACTAAAAGGGTAAGGAGAAAAATTAATAGAAGATATGTGAAGAAATGTTGTGCAATATATGTGAAAACTTCTCCTTAAAATAAATGATCTTCCCTTCAAAAAAAAGAAAAATAACCTAGGGTTATTCTTGTTTCTACTTTCTATTTAACATGAAAGCCACAAACAAGACACGTACACTTAGACGACGACAAAAGATTAATTCCTAATGATAACAGACTCACCATAACACAACTTTAAGCGAGACCCTACCTCCTCTTGTGTGGCTGCCAGGGTTTGTCTTTATGATTCTAATACACACACGTATGATTGTGATTGGAGTTAACAAATAACAACACACCATTGTGAATCTTTCTTGAGTATCACTTCTTGGTTAGGGTTACTTTGTCTAAAAGAATAGACTTATGGGCTAAAAAGAATAGACTTATGGGCTTAAATGCCCACCCATGTATGAATTTGTACCTTACTCCCAATATGTTTTTTTTTTCTTTCTATCATTAAACCTCTCAAATTTTCAGTTTATTGGCAATTAATATCACCAAATGGACTCAAACTTCCATTCAATTTCCACCATTTAAGAGATTAAAAAGGGGCATAACATAGAAAAACAAACAAAAAATAAATAATTCTAATATCTCATATGCTTGTCAGATGCCCGAATTGGACAGAAATTTGAGTCTATTAGTGATTATTTTAACATTGTCATAAGCTAAAAATTTAAGGGATTTAATGGTCAAAAAAACATATAAGGAACAAGGTGCAAATTCAAGAATACTGGCGGCATTTGAGCCAATAAGTCAAAATATATATATATATAATTATTATATTTAATGTGTAATTTCATCATATTTTCTTATATTAATTTTGAGAAGAATTTATTATATTTTACAAAATTAAATAGTCTACGGGGGTGTTGATATTTTACAAAATTAATAGTCTAAGGGGGTGTTGGTGTCATTAGGTTTGGTTGAGGCATGAGGTGGTGTCATTAGGTTTGGTGTGTGGGGGAAAAATCATAAGAAAGATCGTAACATTGCTAATAAAAGACAAACTTCAATTTATATAAATAAATATAATTAATTATTATTTTAAGGGTATATGGATCTTGCGAATCGAGATCTCAAATTTTTGGTCAATGCGACGTTAGTGTCATTTTTATTGGCAGTGTAATAAATTTTCTGAATTAAAAGAAATTACTTAAAAAGAAAGGAAAAAAGAGGACTGTTTGGTTTAACGATTTAAATTCAAAAGATTTGAATTATGTGATTTGAGTCATAAAACTTAAATTTGTGTTTGGAAAGGTGTCTGAAATTAGAATTTGAAATTTAAAAACTTAAATTATATTGGATAAGTTGGGTTGAATTGTGTTGTAAAAGAAACAAGAATAAATTTAAAATGTGGTTCATTTCACTGTTTGAGTTAGAGTTAGAATTAGAATTCTTATAAAATCAAAACTCAAGTTTTGGGTGATTTGAGTTAAAAATGATTCAAGTTTCATGAGTTAGAATTTGAGTTTTTGGTCCACCTAAACACTTATTCAAATTGAAAATGACTCAAACCATAAAATTTTAAACTCTAACCATTGAAACAAATGGGCCTAAATGTTTGAAAAAACTACATATTGCTTCTTCAGTGGCCTATTTCTAAGTAATTGGGACATTCTGATTGAATCTGATGTTTTAGTGATGGTATGGTCGCAAATGAACTAAATCAAACTGGTCCTCATTATTGACGGAGCCAAAAACGACATAAAATTCGAAAAACAAAGCCATGTGTTTCATTCAGATGGGTGTTCCCCCAATATCTAATATGTCAAACTTCATTTGTCCTTCATGAATAAAGCTTCAAAGTTTCTACCAGTAGTTGTTCTATATCATCGTAGGCAATGTCATGTTCAAAAGAAAGATAAGCAAATTATAGCTTTCAAAATTAGGGCTCCGACCTATATGTGCCAACTATGGATTACATCCATGCACAATTATTGTGGGGCATTTGAGTACTTATTTGGTTTAAGCAAGAATGATAAGGGAGCTAGCTGTTTGATCAATTATAAATTTGCATGTGTCCCTTTCGATTGAGGCATGGTGGATGCTATAGGTATTGAACTCTCCAAATCTCATTTTCTCTATAAGAGATTGCTGTGAAAAATACCGACATGATTGGGAGAGAATAGTATATAGCACTTCTAAACTTTGATTTTCAACAATAATAAGGAGTCAGCTGCTAAAAAAGTGTAATAGGACACGTACGATATTGGTTTGTAAACAACGGGTGCCATTTCTCTTAAATCGACAAAAAAATTAAAAAATTAAAAAAGAAAAAAGAAAAGAAAAAGGCATAGTTTTGAAGGATTTCCCAACACACGGAGCCAACTTTACGGCGTGAGTTCTGAACGGACATCATTTTCCTTTTTTGTTGTAGTGAATTTATGTCAAAACACTACTACCAAAATCACCTAAGGCGGCAACTCGTAACTGCCGTCTAAAGCCCATGGTGGGGCGCGATTGGAAAATTTCCTTTTAGTTTAGTGGCGTTATATTGCATACGTTTATTCGAACCACCTCCGTAGGGTCACTTAGACGGCGGTTGTTAATACAAATCGCTATCTATTGTAATACTTTAAGCGGCGATTTGTATGAAAAACCGCCTTCTAAGATTCTTTACGAAAAACCTCCTTCTAAGCTTTTTTTTTTTAATTATATTCTTAGGCAGCAGTTTTTATTGAGAATCGCCGCCTAAGACCTTTTCTTTTTTTTTTTTTAACAAAGAAATTATTTTTATTTTTCCACCCAAAATTTTAATGATCCTCCAATCAAATATATACAACCCATAAACATAACAAAAATTCAAAATATATATATATATATATAAAAAAAACAATGGAAACTAAAATTCATTTTAAGTATAATCTACAAATCATAATGTATAAACTAAAAATGCTTACACTAAATCAAGTCGTACAAAAAGTTGGTCCATTGCTCCCTTGTTTCGTCTGGTTCCACCATATATCTACAAAATAATAATAATAATAGATGATTAGGAAAAAAAGAATTCATAATATAAAGATATGAAATACTAAAATAAATCATGAAACATGAAATAAAAACTTTATATAGTACTTTATTATTCTCTTTCTCTTATTTTGTTTCTGATAATCAGTATTGATGTATGCTCTATCATAATCGTCACAGACATAGATAAGAGTATCATTATTATTATCCTCAAAGTCTAAAGATGCTACACCTTTTTCGCATCATAAAATGACTTAGGTAGTTCATTTGGCTCGGGAAGCATCTTCTTGATCAATTTAAGTATCTATGTGAAGCTTTTGTCGATCCACTCATTACATGCCTTTAACTTGTATAATCTAACTAAGGCCGACATCTTAGTGAATTTCTTACAAATGACATACAAAGACTTCTCGGCATTATCTATTAATTGAGTAAACTGTTCCGCCTGCTCGACAAAATCTTCTTCAGCATCATTAACCATTTTAACCATCTTATCATCTTCATCATCAGTCTCATTCTCATCACATTCCTTGATGGAATGTGCTGTTAAACTGATAATTCTTTTTTCAATGATAAAACCAATTGATATAATTTTTATCTATCCCATTGAAAAATAAATGTTCCTTGATGGAATTCAAACAAAGCATTTCCCCATTACCACTCCTCACACATGAACATTTTATATGATCCTGATTTCTCGCATTTTTAACTGTAAGGGTAATGAAATAATCTACTATATGTCTTGGAATTGTTGAGATCTCCTACCACAAACACTACCAAAAAAAAAACGTTCTATAGCGAGAACACAGATGTCGTTGCTATAGGACCAGCCTACAGCAATGACATCTTGAAGTTGTCACAATAATCTCGGAGGAATTTTTTTTATTTAATTTAGAACACTTTAGCGTCGCTATAAGTTTCATCTCGTCGCTATGAATCCTCATAGTTTCGCAAGAAAATTTAGCATGTTTTTTTTTCGTGACTGGAAAGGGTATAGCGACGACAATGTCGTCGCTATAGAGTCCCAAGATTTACACGAGAAACTTGCGCACTATTTTTATGCGTATATATTTGGGGCGAGCCTTTGCGACGAAATGCCTAATCTATAGGTCCCAAAATTACTCACAATCAATATTATAGGTCCAAAAATTTTAGGCGCCAACTTTTTGTGCTTTTTCTCACGTGAGATATTTTGCAAATGCTATAGCGACGACAAAGTTACTCTATAGCGGCGACATAGATGCAGAGGTTTTAACAGCCCGAGAGCCATTTCTCCTCATTTCTCTAATTTGGCCAAACAAGTTTCTCTCTATTTTCTCTCAAATTCTCTCCGATTCAACTTCCATAATATTGATTGTGAGTAATTTTAATACTATTTTGTTGTTGATTATATGTGTTTTGTGGTGTTTTTTGATTGTTTATGTGTTTTTAATGTATTATGAGATAATATTTGTTGTTTTTGATTGTGTAAGGTGTTTTGTGCTTTGGAAAAGGATTTCAATTCGTATTTTCTGTTAGGTAGCAAAGAGGTATATAGTTTTGTCGATTTTTGTAGATATTTGGTGATTTTTTGTGGTTTTATTTGAGATTAGTTTTGTTATTAGGAAATTAATTGAATATGTGGTATGGAAAATGGATTTTGAGTTACGATATTGTTTTAGATTTGTAATATGGAATTGTAATTTTGAATTAGGGATTTGTATTGAAAATTTTGAATTAGGGATTTTGATTTGAGGATTTTTATAGAATTTGTTTATATGACTTAATATTGGAAATGAAAATGAAAATATAATTTGAATTATGTTTGTTATTTTGATTTGATGATGGATTTGAAATTTTATTTAACAATTGGTTTTTGATTGTTGGAATTGATATTTGATTAAAGATGGTGAAATGTTATATTGTTATTGCGAATTAATTGGTATTGGTTTAAAGATATTTGGAGTTGATATTTGCTATTGTTATTGTTATTGATGTTGAGACAAATATTTATATTGAAATTGATATTGAATTTTTTATGTTAATGCGTCTAATTGTACACACTAACACAAAACTTTGAATACCGTTTGAATATGGGTATGTTTATGGTTTACAAACTCATCTTCAAATTGTCTCTTTTTTGGATAGTTTGAGATTAGTTTTCAGTTATAAATTGTGTTGTGTTTTTCAGTTATTGCTTATATTTCATGTGTAGATTTCAATGGTATATCCCCTCTATTCTCTAGGTGTGGACTATATTTTATATAGATTGCACACTTAGGAAAATTGAGGCGAGATGCTGCCGAAATTTACACGTGAAGCTGTGTTGCAATAATTAAAAAATACAACACAATTCATAATTGAAAATCAATTTTGAATGGTTTAGAGCCCTTACCCTTTAGAGTTGAAGCGATAAGGTGAATTTATGACACATTGTGCGAACGAAATATACATTTAACATTTATTCTTTCCGTATTTGAAGCATCTCAGAAATGACAATTGACAAGAGTTGGACAAAGATCAGAAGGCCCAGTTCGTCTGACGAGTTTTGGAATGGTTTGCAGAATTTTCTTCAGATGGCGAAGCCATTTGCAAATGATAGGAGGTTGATCAAATATCTCAGCAACCTATGTGTAAATAATGACAAATATAAATTGGATGTGCTAGAGAATCACATCTTCCAGTATGATTTTATGGCGGGTTACAATGTGTGGATCTATCATGGAAAAATGTGAATGCCATACTAAGTTCGAATGTGCCGGAATAGAATGAAGGGATACTCGAGAAGGATGAGATGTTTTATGTGCTTAATGATATAATTAGTGATGGTGCAAAAGTTGACTCGATAGCCGCTGAATTGTCCAATGTACAGTATGACGAGTTGTTTATAGCCCTAAATTCTGAGTTATACCATGGAGTGTCTTCTTTTTCATCGTTAAACTTCTTAGTTAAGTTGATGCACTTGAAGGTGATGAATAAGTGGAGTAATAAGTCATTCGATAAGCTGCTGAAATTGTTGAAGTTGGCATTTCCGAAAATCGATCTCCTCGACTCTCATTAAGAAGCAAAAAAGTTAATGACAAAGGTGAGTTTAGGGTACAAGTCTCTTCATGTGTGCAAAAAAATGACTGTGTACTCTTCTAGAATGAAAACTCTTTGAAAAAAACATGTCATGTGTGCTCAGAGAGTCGTTGGAAAATGCAAGCAGGCAGATGGTCAGGGAAAAGTGTACCGTATAAAATGTTGCGTTACTTTCCATTGGGGCCTAAACTTAAACATTTGTTTGCAACAGCGAAGACTGCAAAACTTATACAGTGATATCGTGTGGGAAAGTCAACAGAGGATGATGTCATGTGGCATCCTGTTGATGGCAAGGCGTGGCAGGAATTTGATAAAAGTCAACCTCAATTTGCCAATAAAGTAAGGAACGTACAGTTGGGTTTGGCATCTGATGGTTTTAGTCCTTTCGGTAATATAAGTTTGTCGTACAACATGTGGCCGGTGGTATTGACAACTTACAATCTTCCTCTGTGACTGTGTATGAAACTTGAGTACTTAAAGTTAACTCTGTTTATTCTTATACCTCAATCTCCCAGGAAGGACATGGACGTGTTTTTACGACCATTAATTGAGGAGTTGATTGAGCTATGGGTTAATGGTATACTCACTTGCGATGCAGAAAGTGACAATAGGGTTTTCAGAATGTGTACAACATTGTTGTGGACGATTAATGATTTTCCAACAAGGAGTAGTCTATCTGGGTGGAGTGGACAGGGTTACAAAGCATGTCCTACTTATAACGAACACACACCATCAATGCGGATAATCGGAAAAAACAGTTATTTTGGTCATCAAAGTTTCTTGCCAATTAAGCATTATTGGCGTAGTAATCTTAAATTTAATGGCATAACAGAGAGAATACCTCCTCCTCGCAAATTCAGTACAACAAACATTTTGGAACAGTTGCGTCGTGTGTAAGGCTAGTGTTCTGGATAAACAACCTAACTACGGGGGCGTTAAATGAAAAAGAGGGGACGGCGAGCTAAACTGAAGGAAAAAAAGTATTTTTTTATGAGCTCCCGTATTGGGCTAACATCGAGTTAAATCATAATAT
>WUAT03210183.1:0-11566 GCA_010015005.3 Ulmus americana | reverse complement strand
CCCTAAAAGCTCTAAATACCATTTGATGTATTGGATACACTTGTGAAGAGGCCACACTCCAGCTTAAGCTCAACTCAAGCTTAGCAAAGAGGTTTTCTATAAAACTAGAGAAATTCTCAACAGATTACAAGCAAATTAGAAATGAGCAAAAATCGTGTAGACTAAATCAACCAGTAGAGGGCACGTGGACTACAACAATCCCTAGACCTAACTAACTTGGAAAATATGCTATTCACGCAGAAAACCTTGATCCAAGCTCAACGACATCAGCTAGGCAACTGTTTGAAACCCAACGGCTAGTTTTGGCCTAAATCAAAATACTTCTTAAGAATATAAAAATAAAATGTTATTTACAAAATAGTGAGATTGGAGTTTAAAACTAAAAAACTTAGGTTCAAAAAACAAAGAAACAAAAAAACCTTATTGTTAAAAGGGTAGTTCATAAATAACTGTTGTTTTCCTGTTCAGAATTATGATTCAGATAATGAAAAAAATACCATCAAAACCATTTTTATTTTTTCTATTTAAATCATGATTTTGATCATGAAAAGAGTACAATTTCAAATTCCTGTTCAAATATTCTGTTTAAATTACCAAAATAAAAATTCAGTTCTAGTAACCAAAATTGGATATAAATGGCCAAAAAAACATGGCCATTATTATTTGACATGGCTAAAAATAACCTATTATTTGACACGCATTGTAGTCACACTTGCTTCTATTGACTATTGAGGTCTCAAATTTGAACCCCTTCCAAGGTTGAAAAATAATCATTTATTACTTATTTTTATACTCCCAACAATGTCGAAGGAAGAGTTTTTCTTTTATAAATGTTGAATCCAAGAGGTCCTTACAGGCCAAAATATAAATGTATTTGTAAAAGAAAAATAAAAAAGTCGTTAAATCTGTAGTGTACTAATCTTGCCTGGGAGAGCAGGAGAGGTGCGACGACGTAATTTTAGATAACCAAACTTCCCAGCGCCTGGTGAAGAACCCTCAAAAACAAACGGCAAATAGCCAGTTGCATCTCTGTATCGCTGCTGAATCTGGACAACCAAACAACAAAACCTCACTTACCAACATTCATATAAACAAAGTTTGCTATATAAATGAGTATTAGATAACAGTAATAATAATAAATAAATAAAAAGGATAAGAACGTGAAACCTCAAGAATTTGTTGACTGCTGTTGAGACAGTTCCTGCCAATTACACAAACTGTTCCACCAGAACCTCCACCGGTGATCTTTGCACCGTATAATGTTCCGTCTTCAGATTTAGACTTGTTACTATGTTGCATTTCCTGCACCAACAGCACCAGCCTATCTGTTGCCTGCGAACCGAGTCCACAAGCACCATAGCTGTAGTGGCACTGCAGAAAGAACAAGGAAAAACTCAAGAAAACAGTTTTGGTTCTTATGATGACATTCACTATCATGCACATATTAGAAATCAAGCTAACATCAAGAATTCAAAAATATATACAAATACACACATATATACCTGATACAATAATTCTCCAAGAGCTGTAAGTTGTTCATCTGAAGTTGCAGACGTTAGCAGTGCTTTGAAGTTCTACAAATAGAGGGAGAGAGGAGGATGTGAGGAATATCTTAGCTGAATAATGTTTAAGTATACAATAGCAATATAAAAATGGTAATATAGCAAAATACTTTAGATTATATCTTTGTTTTTAAAATACATTTCAACATTGAATGAATGAAAAACTATGCATGGAAATGTGAAATAAGCAGATATTACTATTTACATTGCCGTATAAGACTAATCACACCACAAGATTATTGTGCATTATGGAAACCTAAAAGCATAAACAACTCACTCCAAATGGTATGTCGTTCTTCAATTTAGTTTATCCTAATAGTTCCAACCACGATAATCCATGAGTTATATGCTTGGTTGATAGATTAACTTCAGTCTTCTAAGAAGGAAAATGGGAAAATAGGGAATGAAAAGAGGCATAGTTTGATGAAACTCGGAGTGAAATTAAAGGTTATATCAGTGAAGGATAAGATACAACTTTTAAAAACCAAGGAAAAATAACGCAAATAAAAATAGGTTATAAATGAACATATCAATGATAGGAATAGATGCATAACAGCCGTCACGCATGACCAGATAAAGAGATGAACAACTCTGGTCATTGACTTAACCTCTAACAAGATCTGCTAGTAAGTGGGTGGAGAGAGGGTAGCTCAGGCTATAGGTTTAAAAAATACCTTGGTGAAGGCGAGGGAATTGAGAAGAAAGAGGGTTCTTTTATTTTCGTCGTTTTTTAGACTTTGATTCACCAAGCTTAAAATTCAGTTCTTTGATGATGCTTACTGTTATAAAGTTTTCATTCAGTTCTAACCTTCACACGGAAATTTTCAAATATAGGATGTCTAGCAGCTGCTATCACTCCATAGTTGCGGTTTGGATCAATTACTGTGACTGAATCATTGTGGTCGTCATATTTTTCAGTGAATGCCTCACCAAGCATGGCTTCTGGAAGCATCCCAGCATAAAGAGCCTCATATCTAGTTCAAATAGAAACAAATTAGAAGATATATAATAATCTCCAAGTATGAGGAACAGAATAATCATTATCATCCAGCAATTAGGCTATTAAAAAATTTACAAGAAAGCCATGCAAATGAGCAATACCTGTGAGGTGACAAATTGCACAAGTAATCTAAGGAAGCTTCAGATTTCAGTAGTTCGACACCATCAGCTTCTAATTCGTCAATGTTTATCCCATTTGGACTTGGCAATTCTCGAGACAAGATAGAAGATGCTATAGACTTTATCATCTTTCGACCCATAAATGCACCTATTCTCACTGATCCATAGTCCGCACCACCAACACTACCAAAAGGAAAGGGACCATTCAACTTTAACTCCAAGAACCACATGGTAGTATGTGTATTTGTGCATTATGCATTGAATATATAATGCAAATATGGCCCATAATCATAAAATTTCACCCCAAAAAAATCATGAATAAAATTTACTTTTTGTCTGCAGAAAACAATTAAGGTCTACAAGAACAATATAAGACAGGAAAGAAAGAGGGATGAAATTAGTTTAGAATGGATTGTTCATTACCCTGAAGTCATATACATTCAGCATATTGCTTTCTTGAGATATAAAAGTTAAGCTCAATAAAGTCAGACAAGATGATTAAGGAAACCATAGACAATATATTTAACTGAAGGTGGCACCATATCACAGCTATAAAAATAAAATAAAATAAAAAACAACAAAAAAACAAAACCCTTCTACCTGTGCCGTATTCCTGAATCAATTCCCCAAAATCGTATATGGCTAGGTATTTCAACCAGGCCAATTACCTCAGCAGGCTGCACAAATATCAAGCAGATCGTTGACATAAATTCTTCATCACATTAGTTACAGAGGAAATGATTTTGATAGATGCTTACCTGGCACACCATTGCAAGAAGTTTGTTGGCTTCACCACATGCTGAAGTCATCTGGTCCATAACACCACATGGAGCTCCAACAATATGATTCTCTACCTAATGATCAATTTAAGAGGGTAATCCACTTATCATACAAGGAATTTCAATAAACAAAATCTAGAACACAGTTTCCGTCAGCATATTGTGCAGAAGGTCAAACCTTTTGGCAGAGCAAAGCAAGATCTCTAGGACTAATGGTTAATCCTGAAAAGTACAGAAAAGGGTTTTAAATCATTCATTTACACAGAGAAAAAAAAAAAAAAAAAAAGGTAAGTTTGGGGCCCTTCATGTGGAGACCATAAAGAATATCTTTGATACAGCTAACAAGTAATTTAAGCCTCTATTTTTTAAATCAGGAATACATGAACAATAAATTTACCATGAGCAGCAGCTACGGCAGACATGCTAGCTACTTCCACAGAGGCAGAAGAAGAAACACCTTTACCTTCTGGAACTGTAGAAGAAACCTGTATTTTTTCATATTTGAATAATTAAATTATTAACAGTGGCTTCCAAAAGCACCGGTGAACTTTAGAAATAATCATCTTCGTTGCAGGCATAAGAGGGATAACTCATGCTAACTCCCAGAAAGGAGATTTTGAATAGCTTGTTTTGATAATTTTGTGACCAATACCATGTGCATAAATATAAGTAGAATTGTCAATATGGGCTGTTTGACGAAATCTTAATTTCATGCCACCAATCCATCTAATGATAAACATTACAGAATGAATCTTCAGAGTTCCATACTCTAGATCTCAAGTAAATATCCAAGAAGACAAGCATATGCTTCATGCATTTGCAACATAGAAAAATTTCCCCCCTAAGCCTCAGTTCTACATTAAGTGCGACGTATCAAGAAAATTGTGGCATATTAGTTAAATGGTTTAAAATAAAAAAGTACTTGTAAATAACACTAGTGCCTATCATTATATTGAATTTAAACAGCAAAAAACAAAACCAAGACAGACAAAAAAGTGCCTGTAATTAGGAACACTATAAAACTTCCAAGCCAATACACGAGACATGAAGTAAATTTTGGACAAATTTGAGCAACTCATACCAGAATACTGATGCTGTCCTCAAAACGTACACCTAATTCTGTCATTAAAACCAGAATTGCACCTGCAACGTATGCTGCCCACCTGACAATATGTGAACCATGCAGGTCAGATTCTAAATTTAAGATACAATTGCAAAACTTAAAACAAAGAGTAACCCACTTTTGGGACGGATCTTGAGCAAAGTATTTCTTTGCCTTCTCATATGATATTGGTTTATCTCCATCCATAAAGTCAGATAAATCCATGTCAAAGGTTGGGCCACGATTGCTCAATTCTGAACCATACGATACCTGAAGCAGACAGAATATTGAAACAGCAAGGAATTAAAGAAACTAATTTTTTTCTTCTAATACACAATTCACCAACTGGGCTCTAATCAGTGTAACAAAACTTACATATCATATGGAAATATATTATCTACTTCTACTGATCTTGGTTTAGTTTGAAAGAACAACTGTTTTCAGTTTCAATGTCTGGTAGAAAAGAAAATCATGTGGCCTTCCTTTTTATTTTAACACTAGGGAGAAGAGTTAACATGGATGGTCAAGCTTACAATTTGCAGGACAGGTGTTGATCCTTGTCCTTTGGTCTGCTGCCGAGCCTGGGTATGTTTCCAAAGTCTGTGTTTACTCGGATGATTCCTCTGAACAGCAGCATGGCATGCTTCTCTAATTGGCATCTGTAGAAAAGAGAATGAGAACATAAACAACCAAATAAGGACCATAATTATCATCTAAGCAGATAAGGGAGAAATGAGCACTATAACATATGACTATAGCTCTTTCAAGGCACTAAAATCATCTGATTCACCAAAAAAAGGGGATGAGGAACCTGTAAGACAAGGCTTCCTGAATAGTCTGCAATGCCTCCCATTACATCTAAACGTCCAGGTGCTCTTGTCACAAAAATTTCTTCCTGTACACCAATATGAATTTATGATAAATCAGTACATATATTTGAGTACATTTAACAGATACTTGGGATATTTTTGCACATGTGCATGCATGCATATATAAGTGAACTGCCTTCAGACACAAGATTACTCAAATATCAAGTAGAAGATATGAAGAATAATATCACAATTCACAACCATGCATTTAGTCTTATCTATTTCCTAAATATTAAATAGCGTCTTTCAGTTATAAACTCGTCCAGACTCATCTTGAAACAATGGAAATCCTTTCCACAGCATATTTATGGAAATCCTTTTGCAATGCTCTCAAATTGAGATCATAGAATGATGAAAAGAAACTATCAATCATTACATATCAGTAGTCAGCAGTGATGTCATTGTATACATATAGTAAAGCACCGTCATTAGGAAAAGAATATGGTGGACAATGTCATAATCATTACATTAATCATTAAAAAGAGATACTACCAGGTATAATCAGTCTCTGGTGGAATTTTAAAAAATATATCAATATATGCATGTGTGTGTGTAACAAGCTTTAGTTGAAAAATAATATTTGGACCTCCCAACTAAAGAGTCCAGCAGCAGCCTTACGCTCCCGCTTCTGGCGCTTCTCAGTATTTTGCCCAGATTCATACCCAGCATCTAGCTCTGCTAAGCTCTTCAGAAAACTCAATGTATCTGGAAGACCTTGAGTATCTCCATGAAGAATCTCAAATTCTTCAATGCCGCTGAAAAGCAGTTCAATAGAGTTACCAAAAGCATGCAAATGATCCTCTTATCAAAAAATAACTAATTTAAAAAGTTAAATCTCACAAGTCCATAACGGAGTTTGTCTCGCTCATTTGGAAAGAAGGTGATCCGTTGCCGAGACCAAGTTCAGTTTCAGCATTTGCATACCAATCTGGAATTAAAACATCACGTCCTGGGGCTCTTTGTAGTTGATATCCAAGAATTATAGCATCACGTAATCTTCTTGATCCACTAAGCTACATTCCAGTTATGCAAAAAAGGAACAGAAGTGAATCTTCTGCCATAACAACAAATGTAATTTTCTTTTCAAAGAGATTTTTACATGAAGAAGGCCTCCCACACCATTATTGTTCCCTTCCTATTTTAGTTTGCATGTTTTCATTTTTTCACACAGGAATCTGTTTTATGTTAGCTCAGCTTATGCCTGGATAACCTTAACAGAAACTATGCATATATGGTCCCTGATATTTAGATTTTCAACATTCTTGAGAACAGTTCCATTAAATCAACTAAAACAGACATAAGAAGAGTTGATGAGAACTAGCAGAGAGAGTTATTCTAAAGGCACTCTCTCAACTCTATCAAACCTAAAAAGCAGCAAGAACTACCATTTACCTTATTTGATGCATAGTGGTTACCAAAAGCTGTCTCCTGCAATATGTGTGCTGCCATCTATAATTTTGAGAAATTGAAAAGAAAAGAAAAAAAAACACGGTAAGAAAGGTGGATAAATTTTACAAGGTAATGAGCAACTAATAAATAATTCAATTAAAGGAATTGTTCACTCTGATGCTAAATTTAAACATTCGAGAAATCAGAAAACTCCAGAGAAGATGAGTGTACCTCGCCACCATTGATGCCTCCTTCATAGCATGGTCTCAAACTAATTGCACGTTCCAAGTATGGTTTCCAATGGCCAGTAAGTAAGTCCCTCCTGATCATCTCAACGCCAGCTTGATAAAACTGTTTACAAAATTATTGTTAACTAATTTCAAATTCATGACAAGTACTGTTAAGAAAGGAAAAGAGGAATAGGAGACCACATTGGCAGTATCCCTCATTAACAGCAGAGTTTTAATCAGAGGTTTAAAGGAAATGGCAAGATGATAATGCTGATAATGGTAGGTGAGGAAATAAGGAAGCGCTTAATTGTACCTCAAGCATATTTCTCAAGAAAGGTTCTTCATTAAAATAATCTCTGCGTACAAACACAAACGGTAGATGGAATGCCAGGGCCTCACTCACAGTGCCATATCCAATTTTCCCTACAACAATGAAAGTATTAAATTTTGATCCATATCCCCTAAATCCATGTCCATGGCCAATACGATGCCTACCAAGCATACAGTCAGATGCTGCAATAAGATCAGGTGTATATGCATCCGTTGGAAGCTTTATGAAATTTTGTGGAAGCTCCTGGGAGTTTGAAGCACCGCAAACCTGATTCAAATAACAATATAAGTAAACAAGGGTACACACTGTTTCAAATTGTACAAAGTGAGATTTATAGCATACGCTATGAAAAGTACCAGGCACAACCAACCAGAAGGTAAAAACTCCTCCTTCAACTTCCATCCCGCCGGCTGCAAAGAGAGGAAGCAGTGAAGAGGAACAATTAAGAGTTGTTTTAAAATACGAAGGCAAAAAGTAGAACCTTCTAGATTAAAAAAGATAAATAGGGTACACATTGACCAGAAAATTAATTCCATAAAGAATACTTAATGATCCATTACTTAAATGGTAACAAATTATTTTTTACTACTAACAAGGGAAATTTGCTACCTCAATAATCCAGGTCAGAACATTTCTGCATTTTCTATTCAAGTAGTTCAGAACTAACTTGATATATATTGGTAAAGGACTACAAAATTTCAGCAAATATTATGTAACAAATGAAACCGGAAAATAAAGAATCCTAGTTTGTGAAAGAAAAAATTATGCTAACCTGTCCCCCAAAGTTTAGGATAACTAGCTTCACATCATCCCCAATGCCAAGATCCTTCCTCACCTGTAGAAGGGACAATTATAGGACCTACTTATCAATTAAACCAAGTAGTTGAAGAGCTTTAACAAAATTTATGACCCTCAAACCTCTTTCCGGGATTTGTGCAATCTCCTGACAACCAGGGGTACATCAATAACATCACGAAAAGCAGGCACTACAATGATAAGTATACATTTGAAAGTAGAGACTAATCAGAAGAATGTTCATCAGGTATGTAATCAAAAGGGTAAAATTACGTGGAGAAGTCACTGCTGAGTTGGGTAACAGAAAACATACTGGGGCAGTATCCTGGCAGACGGATGAGGAATTCACAGTGCGAATAATCTTCCGCTATCTATATCAAGTTTCAAAAGGCTAAAGAAGTTTAGCATCATTAAAGAAAAGAAAAAGACAGAATACAAAACTCAAAACTCATAATACTGAATTTAACATAATATGATCACTGCTTTAGAAGATTAAAGTACTAGAAAACAATACTTCAAAGTAAAATAAAGGGTTCCACCTGCCAAACTATTGAACGGTGATGGTTTCCAGCAGCCATCACATACTCTGCATAGATGAAGTCCCAGCTGCAAAGAATTAATAAAAGTGCATGAACAAATTTTGCAACAGATTGCCCATTTGCAATATCCAGATGATTTTACAACAAAAATAAGGTAGGTTTTAACTAGATTATCTGAAAGTTAAACTAACAAATAAAATTCTTTACTGTTATTTACATTTAAAATTCACAAATGAAAGCTCATTAAAAGTTAAACCCCAAAAACAACTCACCCAAGTGGCTAAGTCTAAGATTTTTTTTTTTCTGTTACCCCAAACAGCGTTTTACTAGGTTTTACTAAGTAATCACATCCTAGATTCAAACAGAGATAATGAAAATTTCGCTCCTTCGCAAAAGATTTTCTTGAGCCATTTAGAAGAGATAGCATTGCAAGTATTATTACAGACGTTTAAAATAACGAGCTTATAAAAAAAAAGAAAAAAAAAGCAACATCAGATATAACCAGTTACCTGAAGTTGGTGACACAAACAGAGCGAATTCCTGCATCAGCAGCTGCACGGCAAGCAACCGGGACAACATCCGAGACCTGTTTTTGTGTTCCAACACAATCAAAATTACTAAAGGCTTTCATTCAAAAGGCAGATTAGTTCAAACAAATATTCCTTTCAACAACTTGACATCAAAAAAATAAAAAAAAAATAGCACAATATAATGTAGGTGAATTAGCCTTTTACATTTAAAAGTAAAAAACAATAGAAGAAGAAGCAAAGTACCACTAGGTCAGCTTTGATGGAGTGTAGCCACTTTACTTCCGTTTCCAAAATAGATTCCCTAGGCACCACAGCCGTCTCTGAATACTAAACACACCCACACACAATAAAAAAAAGCTACAAGTCCACTATCAAAAGGTCAAAGCAATTAAGCATCAATCATAAAAACAGATTAAACTTGTTCCCAACCTTTTCCAATGAGGCAAGGCGATCCACAGTCAAAGCATCTGCCTGAACAGCTCCACAGTCCAGCAACACCTAATAGTGCACGATCCTATTAATCACTTTTATACATTATGTATATATATGTATATACTTTTTCTCCAAAAGTACATGATCTACACATTCCTATTGAACCTTTTTTTTTAGTACAAAAAGTTCACCTTACGGATGAAGAGCCGAGGCGACTGAATCGCGGAAGTGAAAACGAACTCCGGAGCACCGGAGACGACATGCACATCATGTCCGGCCAAAATCAAGTGCCGAACCACCTGCTCATTCCATCAAATCCATCACCCGCCGGAAAATCCACAGTTTCCGATTCCAATTTCAAATCAAAATCCACACAAACTAAAAAGGAAGAAATTGATCAAACCTCAACGACGCGAGTGGCGTGGCCAAAGCCATGACCAGTGACATAGTAAGCGAAAACCAAATGGTCTCTGGACGCCGATACTCCATCGCTCTCCGTCTCGATCCTCATTGTTCTTCTACTCTAAGCCAACGACTCCGAATTGACGAATCCGATCTCAATTCGAGCCCTAGAATTGAAGAAAAGGACCAATTTGCAGAAGAATAAGAGGAAGACGAAGGTATATACGTGGGATCAAAAACGGTTGGGTCCTTTCGCGGGGCTTTAGAATTAGGGGGGAGCTTTTGTACGATTTTTGTCGTTTATCTATAGCTACTCTCTTTTTAGCTGAGTTTGTTGCTGATTGGATGGCGAGTCAAATTTACGGTTTATGCCACGTCATAGACGTTAGGACGAGGGAAGAAGATAAGATTCATAAGAAAAAGGGGAAGAATATCATTCTATATTAAGGATGATTTTGTTAAGATTTTGAATATAATTCAATTTTGGAAATTCGATTTTATACTTTTATTAGTTGATGTTAGCTATTACGAAATTTTAGGGAGTCTAAAGGAAAGATTTTGATATGTTATTTATTAGAAAAAAATATTATAGTTGTCACCGTATATATATATATATATATATATGAAGTCTCAAAATAGTTATTCGATTTTAGGTTACAATGTTTTCCTTCATGATTATATATCTATATTATTGTGTTTTTTTTCATCCAAATCAGTTCAATTTTTGGCTATCAAATGTGTTGATTAAAAATTATTTGGGCATTTATTTATTTTTGACAATACCATTGGAGGTATTTGGTTGAGTGGAATGAAATATTTATGTTGTTTTGTTAGATTTAAAATATTAAAATAGACTTTCTAATAAAATGACTTTTCACTATTTTGGTGGAATTGATTTTATTCCCAAAATCTAATAGAAATTGGTGTCAAAAAAAAATTATTTTATCTAAATTACTCTTCATGTTATATTTTATTTCGTCTCTTTACTTCTTTATAATTTATCTTTCATATTTTTTTTCATTCTTTTCCCCTCCTCA
Source organism: Ulmus americana (assembly GCA_010015005.3). NCBI lineage: Eukaryota > Viridiplantae > Streptophyta > Magnoliopsida > Rosales > Ulmaceae > Ulmus > Ulmus americana. Next base: position 450 of record WUAT03210183.1, on the reverse strand, counting down.
TTTTCTTTCTCTAAAATTTATATATCATATTTATCTTTCTAAATTTTATTTTTTTTATAATTTTTCTCTCTCTATAATTTATATATATTTTTTCTCTTTCTAAATTTTATTTTTATATAATTTAATTTCTCGTATTTATTTTTTTATATTTTCTTTCTCCTATATATAAACTTTATTTATATATAATTTTTCTTTCTAAATTTCATTTATCATAATTATCTTTCTAGATTTTCTTTTTTTCTCTACACTTTCTCTCTCTATAATTTTAATTTCTTTTTCTCCCTCTAAATTTTATTTGTATATAATATTTCTCTCTAAATTTTATTTTTCATATTTATCTTTCTAGACTTTCTCTCTCATATTTTTCTCTCTAAAGTTTATTTCTTTATAATTTATATATCATCATTCTCACTCTAAATCTTATTTATAAATAATTTTTCATATTTATCT
>WUAT03209853.1:0-11567 GCA_010015005.3 Ulmus americana | reverse complement strand
ACAAAAGTTACAATTAAGTAGTGGTACCCCTAATTAAACGATGTCCAGATTGAGATTCCCAAAACTGCAAAAAAAAAAAGCATTGGTCTGCTTCAACAATGGTTCTCTAACCCTTAAATTAAAGCCACCAAGACACTAACTGTATGTGTAATGGAGACCGATCCGACACATTCCAAAAAGCAGCTTCCAAACTACTTTAACTGTAACTCTTGAATATATAATATAGCTCATACACCTCATCATAGCCTTACACCCACAGTTTGTGGCCTATATTTGTTCCAAACATAGGTTGACTGAAACATCTGCCATAGACAAAAAAAAATGCAACCAACAAAACGAAAAAATCCAAATTAGACAATGAGCAATCGTAATGTACTGAATAAACAAAAACTAGCATTGTCAAAAATTCAATACGGTATCCATTCGTATCAGTATTTATATCCCAAACAACAAATCAACACAGGCAAATCCAAAATCAAAAAACCCAAACTAATCAGATTTAAAACTCCAGTCCAGATCAGATAACATCCACAGATCAACCAACATAGTATAATTCCAAACTAAACATAGCCAATTCCACAATCAAAAAATCGAAACATAGCAGGTTTAAAATGTAGTCTAGATCAAATAACATCCACATATCAAACAAAACAATATAATTCAAAAATCAACATAGGCAACTCCACAATAAAAAAAACCCAAATATACCTCATTTGAACCTACTAAAGAGCACTGGGAACTCGGTATCGGAACAGGGGTGTAATTGATTACCAATGAATGAAACTAGGAAGCACGGCGGCAGGACAGAGGGGGTGGTGTTTGGGCAGTAGAAGGCGGAGGGGGCGAATTTTTCGGTTGGGTTCGCCTCTTCCTCTTCTGACCACGAAAATCCACGGTGTTAGCCTATATACAACTGGATCAGACCAGTAAATTGGAGAGGAAGTTTGGCGAACGGGGAAAGGAGGAGGGACACATGGATCAGAGGAGAAGGAGAGTAGGGGAAACCCAAAATCGGACCAAAAACGCAACGGATGCAAACCCACAGTGCCCCACTGTTCTGACCGTTGTGAACGGAGAAAAACCCAACAAAAATCCGGCCCAGTTGGATGAGCAGGGAGATCAAATCAATGCAAGGTGGTAGCGGTGCAAAGGGAAGGGAAGGAAATCCCAAAATAGAGATGTATAGTGCACAATAGAGGTGGAATAGAGTATGGCTTTTCAGAAATAAAAACCAAACACAAGCCACTTTTTAGAATAACAATAGTCTATTTAGAATAGAGAACCAAATAGAGCTGTATATTTTATATGGAAATATTAAATTTGTATGTTGATTAAAGATTACAAGTAAATAAAATTTAGTGAATTTAAGTGTATGTGCAGAAAAATCTTCTCTTAGTCCAAAAGTAAAGAGTGTCTTTCTAAATTACAGGAATCCAATATTTATAGACTAACAAAGGCTTATTACAATCCTTTGAAAAGAATTACATCCTTCGGTAGCTTCATCCTTCAGCAAGCTTTCCTTCAGAAAAGCTTCTCTTACAAATACTTCCTTCGCTAAAGCTTCATTCGAAAATTCACCCATATTCATGTTTCTGCGAAATTCCTTTATTATTGTTTAATCAACCAATTAAAAACCTCCAAGTAGGGAAACCCACAATTTCTCCACCTGTTTCCCCCTTTTTCATTTGCGATTTTCAAAATTTTGAAAATCCAAATAAAACTTATCGTATTCCACACGCTACATCTATTTTGACAGCAACTTGTCTCAAAAATCGATCATTTTCATCATTATTGTACTGGTTCCCAAGATGCTTTGTAGGCTATTTAATCTCCACAAATCTCTTTACTTCCTTTCTTACGCCATCCTCAACCTTCTGAATACCTAATCTTGAAATCACTTTTTCTTCCTCACTCCTCAAACCCTTTTATGAAAATCCCTCAATCTTATTCTTTTCCTACCCAAAATTCTCACTATGCTGGAGCTTCCCAAACTGCTACTTCGTCCCACTCCTAGTCTGTTGCTAATGCAACCATTATGGCAAAGTATCATCACAAATATGAAATCCCAAAGGACTGCTCTCTTGAACTTCTGGGATCGCAGTACCAAGGCTGGAAATCAAACCCTTCTATTATCCCCCATGGCTCTATTGTCATCTCTAAACTTCATTTGCTTAACCTTAGACTTCCTCTTCCCCCTTTCTTTCATTACATTTTTGCCATTTATGACATTCATCCCTTGCAAATTTCAACCAACTCCATTAGGCTAATGACTGGGTTCGTGCTTCTGAACCTGATTAAGGACCTTATTCTAGGACTCGCAGACTTCCATCTTTGCTTTGTTGAAGTGAGATCAGGAAAAACGAACAAATATTATTTTACTCAACAGAAAAGATGGGTCTACTTCATTGGAATTCCCTCAAAGGATGCTAAACCCAAGCATTTCTTCTTGTTTTATGGGAACTAGAAATCTCCGTCTGTGAACCACACTTTTTTCCCAATCTATCGGGGCTACAATTATGGTAATACTTTAAATTGACTCTTAATTTTTTTAAAAAATTACTCAACTTCCCATTTATCCTTCGGTTAATCTATGATTTTTTAACTTTTAGCTCCCGAGGACTCCATTCTTTACAATTCAAAAATTCCCAAACCTTCCAAAGAGAGAGCAAACTACCTTCTGAGGTTCATCTCGAAGGATAAAAATAACGCCCTTCATATCCATCGGGTGATCAATCTGCTATCACTCTTCATCCTTTGTAACTGCACACCCTACCTCGAGATGTATAGTGCCGACAACCCAATTCCCTTGATGAAAAATTCTCAACAAATCCTTGCTAGAGTTCCTTCTGAAACTCTTATTTTTGAACAAACTCCCTGTTGCATAAATCTTGGTGATCCAAAGGCAAAGTTTTTTGCGAGTTTAGAGAATTGTCCCATCCTTCAGGAGGATGACGAGTTCAACAATTTTTCTGCATAAGTTTTTTTGATTTTATTATAGGTGTCCTCCGTCAACCATCCTCTGTTAAACTGCAATCATCCGGGGGGCCGAAAGGATTACAACTTCCACTTCGGGCCCTCAACAACCTAGTTCCCCAATTGCATCATCCAATCCTTCCACTGGTCAACCTTCTGGAGCTCTAAAGAAGAATAGCAAGAGGAAATCCCGGAAGATATTTGAAGTACTGGTGCTTGTCAATGCACTTCTGGGGGCTATGAGCCCTAAGGGTTCTCAGACTAGTGGCTCTGGGTGCAACGATCCCGAAAGGGAACCTACCTAGAAGAAAAGCAAACCTTCGAACACAACAACTTCTCCAATCCAAACAAGTAAGCATTTCCCATCTTTGTTTCTTTCCTCTATTTTTTTTGACACTAATAATAAACTTCTCAAACAGATCCTTCGGAGATTCCTCAAACCATTCCTCTGGAAGCTCCTATCAACCCTTTCTCCATTCCTTCTAGTGGTTGCTCAGTCAATGTCGATGTCCCTTCCCTTCCTCTAAAGAAAGATAGGATATCTTTACATTGAGGTAGTTTTGCTAGTACGGCAAAAATTGGGGCATTTGCTTCTGAATTGAACAATCTTATACCTGACATATCAGAACCAACTTACACGAAGACAGTCACTGATTTGATTACCCATCAAGAGGACATGGATATAATGGAAGACATTAAAGGGAACTTAATCCTTGTCTCCAATTTACTCCAACAATGCCAAAAGAAGGCCTAAGCCTCCGAAAATAGACTAAGGGAATAAATCCAAAGTAGAAACCCTTTCTCGTGAGAAAATCCAAGCTATTTCCGGCCTTGAAGTTGAGCAAAATAGGGAAAATAATTTGGCTCAGGAGAAGCAATCTATATCAGCCAAAGTTGAGTAGCCAAAAGTGAAGGATCGAGAAAGGGAAGGCAAGTTCTCTCGGTTGGAAAATGACTTAAAGGTAACATTCTCAATTAAACTTTCATTTTATCTTTTGAAAGCCTCTTCTTCTTTCATATTAATCAATTTTTTCCCTAGGCTGCTTGAGACGGAAAAGTTGTGCTTAAGAGGGAATTCCAACTCTTGAAGGAGAATGAGGAAGAAAATATTAGGGCTAAATGCATAGAGGTTTTTGAGCAAAGTTTTGCTCACTAGTCTCGAACCGGTGTTCTTAACAGCTGTAGGCAGTTTAGGCATGGTTGGGAGATAGCTCTTCGACCTCTGGAAAAACATGAATTCTCCAAGCCCAAGGCTTATGAACTTCTCAACAACTTGATCATTAACAATTACGACCAAGCATACTATATTGAAAAAGAAGGTCTACATATTGACTTTACTCCGGACACTGTCGAAGAGGAAGGGTCCAAATAAGAAGAAGCGAAGGATACTCTTGAACAAACTGAGCAAGCAACAAATGATCCTCTAATTTCTTCAAATCCTCCAGAACCTTTGATGACTTGGTCACCATCTCCGTTACTCATCCTCACCCAAGTCCAGGGATTACTTTTAAGGGATTAGTCAAGCTAAAGACCCCCAAATGTAGGATTGACCATGTCGATCAATCCTCCACCATAGTCATCATTGCTCTACTGTAAACTCCTCCAGCTCTTTCAGACAAACATCCTTTGAGTCAAGGAGTTACGTCCATTTAAATTTTGATTTGCTTTCTTTTTTCTTTTGTGATTTCAATGTAACTTCCAACATCACATATATACTTGTAACTTTTTATCTTTATCAATAAATAATTAACTTTTCTTTCATCTTTCCTTGTCTTTTTAGTTAAATTGCAAGCTCATACAGTTAAACTTTTTCGTCGCCGCGTCTTCTATCTTAGTTATGCCAAGAAAATTCTTCCTCTTAATTACTTCATATTTGAAGTTCCAATAAGACGCTCCCCCGATATCTCTATTTTTTTCATACAGAGACTTGATGCGGAGGGCCAAATTTGAGCGATCTTTTGCTAGCTTATCTCATTTCTTATCATCATGCTGAAGCTTCGCTTTTATCAGAGGATTAGGTCACGAAAGCATCTTCGAAGGGAACCTTCAGAGGTTTAGGTAATAGGTCACACCAAAGTACAAAGGACACTTTTCATATGAAGATTATCTTGATTTCGTTACCCCAACCCTTCGGCGTTTTAAGCATCATCCTGCAAACAATGAATTCACCTTTCTTTCTGATGATGAAATACAATATGCTCGGAGGATAAACTTTATCAAGTCTAAAGACAAACTTCCATCTTCACCATCGAAGGAAGCAAATCCTATTCCTCTGAAGGATACTCCGAAATCTGTGACCTTCACTCTTTTGAAAAAGTAACCCTCCGAAGTTCCTTCAGGACAATAAGCCTCACTCGTATCATGCTCGCTTCTATCCTCACGGTGAAAGTTCTTCAACTATATCTTCTCGATTCCATCCTCTCAAAGATGATGATGTGGATACATCTTTGCCCTGGCATATTCGTTTGGAGAAGGATACTTCCTTCGAGCTTACTAACGACGTCTCTCGCCGAGAGTATTTAAGTCAACTCAAGAAGGATCAAGATGAGATTCACACGATGAGGCATTTGGGGACTCAAAGGAAGAAATTTTTACCAAGATGTCACATTCCAAAGACCTTATCCCCCTCAATGTGGAGTGGAAGTTCCTCATCCATCTTCTTGTCATTAACAATCCACTTATAATAATAGATAATATGTAACATTTCTTCAATGAATAAAACTCTAACTTTTTGACTATCTTATTTTCTTTTTCAACTTCTTTGTTGTAGCCTTGTCTTTCTTTGGAAAATTGCTTTATATTCTGTTAATCTTGATATTAGATCTAAATCTTTTAAGAAAGGGCCTCTAAGCCTTTAACTTTCTTTATTGAAGAATTTAGGTTTCGAGATGTGGCCATCCTAGGCCCAACCATCACTAAAAGTATAATCCATCCTTCGAGAAGGGACCTCTTAGTTCTTAGCTTCTCTTGTTATGAAAGATTTAAATCTTGAGATGCAACCACCTTGGCCTTGGCCATCTCAAAGGAATATTTCATGCTTGAAATTCGAAGTATAAATAGAAGATTTTAATCCTCTGAGAAAGGACCTTCGAATCTCAACCTTCTCATATCGCAGAGGATTCAGATCTTGAGATGCTACCACCCTGGCCCCGGCCACCTCATAAACTATCTTATCCTTGAATTTCAAAGCAAAAACAAGGTCTTAAATCCTTCGAGAAGTGACTCTAGAGTCTCTACCTCCCCATTTCATGAAGAATTTAAGGCTGTGAGATGCGACCATCTTGGCCTCAGCCATCTCACAAAATTCTTGAAGGATTGAAATATCTAAAAGAGAACCTTTGAGTTTCGACCCTTTTATCTGCTCCAATCCTTCGGAAAGGTTTAACCCTTCATTGCTTGAAAAATTTTAAATTCTCATAAAAATTTATCATCATCAAACATTGTAAAAATTTTACGGAAACTTCATTTCATTACTTTCTTGAAAAATACATACGGGTCAGGATATAAAATTCTCAATTGCTGCTTCGTTAAAAACCTATCTCCGAGAAACCCAATGGGACAAAACCAAAACATTGGAAAAGAATACAACTCCCCCTTAAGTTTTACATCAAATATATATATTTTTTTAAACATTGCATTCCATGTCCGAGGAACTTCCTTCTTGTTGCTTAAATTGGTTAACTTGTATATCCCCTTACCCAATATTTCTCTAATCTCAAATGGTCCCTCTCATTGCTCATTGAATTTCCCCTTTTACATAATCTTCAGAATCCTTCACATTACCCATTCCCCTTTGAAGAAATGCCTAATTTTTGCCTTTCGATCATACAGCGCCCTGGCTTTATGATGGAAAGCTGCTCATTTTATTTGTGCACATTCTCGGACTTCTTCAAGCAAATCTAAGTTTCTTTCCAGTTGCCATTAATTCTCCTCCGCATTCTCTACCACCAAAGTAGTTATAGTTGGTAATCCAGCCTTCATCGGAAGCACTGCTTTGGTCCCATATACTAAAGCAAATGGTGATTCATCTGTTAACCTTTTCTTCAATGTTCACTATGCCCAAATGACATTCAGAAGTTCTTCCAAATAAGCTCCTCTTTTATCTTTTAAATTTTTTCTCAAATTTCCAACTATCAACTTATTGGTTGCCTCTGCCATTCCATTTGCTTGAGAATGATAAACTAGTGAAAATTTGATCTTGATCCTGTACATTTCCCCGAAGCTTTCCACTTTGGCATTATTAAATTGGGTCCTGTTATCCATTGCTAAAAACTTTGGCATCCTAAATTAGCAGATTATATACTTCCAAATGAATTGATCACGTCATTCGTCGTTACATCAGAGTATGCTTATGTTTCCACCCAATTAGTAAAATAGTCCCTCACAAGGAAAATGAAGCATTTTCCTCCCTTCGTTGTCGGCATCTTCCCAATTATGTCTAACCCCCACTTCACAAATGGCCATGGGCTAATGATCGAATGATAAGGCTCTGAATGTTGGTGGACCAGTGGACCATGTTTTTGGCATAATCTTGAGAATCTTATATCATATAGGGCCAAAAATATCTAGTGCTTATTACCTTATGTGCCAAGCTTCTTCCTTCGGAATGATTGCCACATACTCTTGAATGGATTGCTTTCAAAACTATCTGGGATTCTTCCTTGTCACACACCTCAACAAATGACCAGAGGGTGCTTTTCGGAACAACACTTCACCTATCAATGCATATCTATCGGCTTTCATTCTCAATTTCCTTGCTTCATTTTTATCTTTCGGCAGCTTGGAATTCTTCGAATAATCCACAATTGACTTCATCCAATTATCCTCCGCAACTTCGACCTTCGTCTCTTTCTTGTCTTTTATCATATTAAAGTCTATTAAGCAATTATCTTGAGTGGTTATCTCTTCTCTTCTCATATTCACCATAAGTTGCTCCCTTATCTAATCCGTCAGCCCTGGCATTAAGTTTTCTTCTTATCGCTTAAATATCTATCCTCCATAATCACTTTACTAATTCAGCCACTTTGCTGCAAGAAGCTTTCATTCTTTTATCTTTAGTTTCGAAAACCCCATTCACGTGTCCCGAAACTAGCTCTAAATCCAAGAAAATCTTCAAGTTCTGAACCCCCAATTTCAAAGCCAGCTCTAATCCATATAGTAAAGCTTCATATTCTGCTTCATTATTAGTCATTTGTTTCTTAAGTCAAAAAGCTTCTTCGATGACAACTCCACAGGATGACTCTAACATAACTCCAATCCCTATTCCTTCTTTGTTTGATGCTCCATTTGAGTTGAGAGTCCATCTCATACCTACCTTTGGAAGTACCATCAATTCCTTCTCTGTAGGATCAAAAGATTGAATTTCGACGAGAAAATCCGCTAATACTTGTCCCTTCTTTTTTATTCTTGGAGCATACTTAATGTCATAGATTCCCTGCTCAATTGCCCACTTTGTTAATCTTCTTAACAAACCAAGCTTTGAGAGAATTTTTCGAATTGGAAAATTCATCATCATTGTAAATGGATGGGATTCAAAATAGTGTCGAAGCTTCTTTTGGCCATAACCAAGGCAAGGACCATCTTCTCCAAACTGCTATATCTCACCTCGACATCAAGTAACATCTTGCTTGAATAAAGCACCAGTTTTTGCTTATTATTTTCTTCTCTTATCAGCACTGCACTTACTACCACATCCAAGACTGCTAGATTCAAAAATAATTCTTCTCCATCTTCCGACACTGATAGAATTGGTGTTGAACTATAATATTTCTTTAACTCTCTGAATGCTTTGCTCTACTCCTCGCCTCATTCCAAAGATGTAGATTGTTTTATACTTTGAAAGAATGGCTTGCACCAATCTGACATTTTTGAAATAAATCTTCCCAAAGCAACAATCTTTCCCGCCAAACTTTGCACGTCTCGAATGGTCTTTGGCTCCTCAATGTCTGATAACATTCTCATCTGCGTTGGATTTGGCTATGTTCCTCTTTTGCTTACTACGTGTCCCAAGAATTTCCTAGAGGATACTCCAAATGCACATTTCAAGGGATTCAACTTCATTCTAAACTTTTTATACATCTTCGATATGACTTTTAGATTTTCTACTCTTGATAACCATAACATCAGTGTAAGCTTCGACCTTCCTTCCTAACAATTTTTCAAACATTCGGTTGATGAGTCGTTGATATATTGCTCTAGCACTCTTCAACCTGAAGGGCATAACTTTATAGCAATACAATCCTTTTTCAGTAATGGACGTAGTGTGAATCATGTTGCTCTCATTCATTCGGATTTTATTATATCCACAGTAGGCATCGAGAAAACTCATTCTTTCATAACTGGCAGTTGCATCCGCCAGCTAGTATATTTTTAGCAATGGGTAGCTATCCTTTGGACAGGCTTTGTTCAAATTAGTAAAATCTATACAAACCCTCCACTTGTCATTCTCTTTCTTGACTACGACCATGTTGGATAATCATCGAGGATACTGGCATGGTTTGATTACATCAATTTCCAGCAATCTATCCACTTCATCGCTTATTATTTTATTCCTCTTCGGAGCAAACCTTCTATGTTTTTGCCTTACCGAAGGATACGTCGGATCTATATTCAAACAATGCTTATGCGACCAAGCAAAACATCTTTATTCCTTCTCAAGCACTTTGCCAATTCTTCCCTTTCTTTCTTTGACAATAGGGCTCCCACTATCACTTTCTTCTACAAGTTAGTTGGATCATGGTTGATTTCAACAAGTTCTTTTAATATACTCTTCAAAGCATCCACTTCTTCTTCAACCTTTTTTAGATACGCTAGCAGGAAACCCTTTGATTGCTATTTTGCACTACATTCCTTTTGAACTTCGTCTTCTACATCTTTCACTTTGTCAAACTTCTCAATTTGATTCTTAGTCATTTTTTGAACTCCTCCTTGTTTCTCTCCATGGCTTTCTACATTGTAGCATCTTCTACTTTTGGGTTGGTATCCTTTGATGTGATGGTATACAACCCATTCAGGGATTGACATCTCATCACTTGATGCCGAGTTGACACCATTCCTTTGATAGCATGGATCCATTCTCAACCCATATTCACATTCATGGTCGATGGAGTATCCACCACCAAGAAATTTACCTCCAATACTTGATCATCCGCATATACTGGCAATGCTATTACTCCAAGAGGTTTCACTTCTACACCATTAAATGTGTGGAGAGAAGTTTTGATTGGCTAGATCATCTCTTTATCTATCCCCATTCTTCAGAAAGGTTCCCAAAAGAGGATATCTAAACTACTTCCTCAGTTAACTAGAACTCTGGAAACCATAGCATTCGCAATCTGAATCTTGATTACCAGTGGATTTGCATGAGGTAGCTTTATCATCTCTAAATCTTGATCCGAAAAGGTGATTTGCATAGTTTCCAAATGAAACTCTCCTCTGGAAATAGTATTGACATATCCTTTCAAGACCATCGTCCGAAGGTTTTTCTCCATCCATCGCTTCTCATACAACCTTGTTTCTCAATCTTTTCTCGATAAAACAAAGGACACCAGTCTCAATCCTTGACCCAACTCTCCTTCTTTTGATGTTCCCTTCCCAGCTTCATCACTTGAACATTCAGCCCTTGATTTTTCCACAGCTAGGATGTTCCTCCCCTGAAAGGAGTTTTACTCTTCACATATTTTTGCAACTCTCATCTTCTCATCATGTTCTTTGATTGGAAGTATAATGTAACACCCCGGCTCTTATAGAGATGTTAACTTGAATAAACTTAGTTTAGGGGGAACGAAAAATCAGGGTAAGTTTTTTTTTTTTTTGAAATGAAAACTCTTTTGACTTAAAAGCTGTTTGAATGAAAACCTAAGCTGAGTCTTACTTTAAGAAAGAGTTTATAAAACTATTTGAAAATCTCGGTTGATTCATAATATAGGCCTTTAAAATTTGGGACACTACTATACTTGTTCGAAAATCATTTTATAAAACATATAACATTAATGGTGAATTTGTAGAAATAATACTTGCAATATTAAAGCAGAGTAATAAGCATAAAAATGATGAATAAAAATTGCCTCCAGAAATATTAATACAAAACTTTGGAACTCAAGAAATGAATTTCAAAACTTATAGAAAACTTATATCGAAATAATAACTTGTAAAGAGAGGTACATATCATAAAACTTGGCACACTTGTGAGGAAACATTTTGCACGGTAGTTGATCCCATTTCCACCTTCCAAAAGCCTGGTCACAATCCTAACATCTCATCAAGCACATAATACGTACTTACCATTGTACCTACAACATCAACGTAAGTTGTGAGCCAAAGCCCAGCAAGCACATACATATCTCACAAACTTGGTGCATCACATTCAGTAAACATATATGTATATAACAATGATAATAATGTCATGATTCATGGGTACAATGCCTATTGAATGCATACTTCTATTTAATTCAATTATTGTAGTCTAGACTCTTAGTGAATATTATCTAGACTCAGGCCCTTGTGTACGTATTTGGCGCGCTGCCATCGGAGGGTGCTGGGGGAGCTACCCAGGTCCAACACCAGTTCTTTGCCTAAAAACATTCCACATATTG
>WUAT03209633.1:0-11568 GCA_010015005.3 Ulmus americana | reverse complement strand
TACGTGCTATTTGTTTATGTGAAATTATCTGTTTTCACTATGTGAAGTGCATGCAAATACTATGCTATATGTTCAAAGATTATGTGCATGTAATGGATGTATTAGATACTTTAAAGTGCATTGCATCACATGTGAACTGTTGCATAAAGTGAATCTGTTATTTGAAAGATTTTGAAAACACAAAGCTGTGCCTTGTTTTCTGAAAGGCTTGGAGAAAAGTTTTAAGTAAAGGAGTCTTGTTTTTCGAGTAGACTTTAAAGTAAAGTTTTGTGAAAAGAGAAAAGTTTTGAGAAAAGAGAAAACGTTTTAAGCTTAAAAGAGAAAAGTTTTAAGTTGGAAAAGAGTAAAAGTTTTAGTTTTTACATGTCGTGCCCGAGTTCTCACAAGTGGAGGTTTCACTTTCAAATTGAGGCTATCTCCACCAAGTTGGAGATTATCAGTGGACCCTGCCAAAATAGGGGTAATCCCGCAAGTTTCAGGGATTTTAAATGGCCTCAATCCCCGCTTAGTTAGGGGAGATTCCACCAAATTGGGATTCTTTGAAGTGAGACTCTCTAAAGTGTGTGTGCAATGGTATTGACACAAAGTTCATAAAGTTAAGTTTTAAGGCAAAGTAAAGTTAAGTTTTGAGACAAAGTAAAGTTAAGCTTCTAGACAAAGTAAAGTTAAGTTTTAAGACAAAGAAAAGTTGAGTTTTTCAGTTGAAGGAAAGTTAGTAGAAAGAAAGTTTTTAAGAAGTAAGAAAAAGCTTTATGCATCTTCCTGCATTGCATGAAAGCAAATAATTTTAAGCATTTTTATTCATTGCATGAAACTATTTTGTGAGGCTAAATGTTGTATTTACTGGGCTCCAAGCTCACATTGTTTGTGTTGTAGAATTGGCAGGTAAGAAACTCATGCGGAGGATGGATATAGGCTGGCTAGTGATGATGAGGGAAACCAGGGAAAGTGAAAGTTGTAGCCGCAAAAAGGGCATTTCTGCAGTCAAAATAAAGTTTTTAAAATGCTGTTCATTTATTACTGCATTTAAAGTTTTATATAAAAGAACTGCATATTATTATTTTAATTTATTTATGCTGTTAGTTATGTTATATAGTTTTCATACTATATATATATCCAACGTGTTTTCCGCGATTTTGGGCATTTATGAAAAAAGAGAAATTGTGATTTACGAACCTATTTCTATAGTCGTTTTCGAAAGCAAATTTTTGAATTATAGTTTGAGGTTTTATTTTTAAAGTTAACAAAGTTTACAAACAAAAGTGACTTTTAAGAAAAGAAAAATTTACCCCGAGATTTTAAGAGCCTAATTATGACTAAATAATATTTCAATATTAAGTTATATGACTCGGAGAGGGCGGGTCGTTACAAAGACAGAATAATGAAACAAACATAACAAATATAAATAGATACACAAGTGAGACTTATTTGAGGGACAAAAAAAATTTATTTCAAAGTTTCACTAATTTTTATTAACGTTCTTTTTTTTAATTCTAAAATTAAACTTATCCATATTAGAAGTTAAAAAAAAATATTTTCAAAGTATATTTATTATTGATTTATAATCAAATTCAACCAAAATTATAAATTTATTATTTTTTAAATTTTAGAAAAATAACAAAATATTCTAATTTGATACTGCACCAAATACTAGATTATATTTTCAATGATTTAATATGATAGTACACTAAATACAATATAAAATTTAACATAATCCACTCAAATTTACTCCAGTCTAATATTGCGTACCAAATGCAGTCTTGGTACCTTGAGTCAACCATAAATTGATCAAATTTTTGAAAAATGTCAAGCATACCCTTTATTAAATATACATAATAAATTTTTTTATCTGAAATATATATAATAATTAAAAATAATATAAAAAATGTTGTATTAAAGAAAAAATCTCCAAAGAGTTTACATCATTTTAATGTTTGTAATTAATATGAGGTATTGTAGTCATTTATTACTAAATTCCAAAAACCTGACTTTGAAGATACAATTTGAGATTATTATAAAATTAGGTTACGTTTTTTAAATTTAGGCAAACTAGAGGGTATACCATATAGAAAATAAGGAAGAAGAAAAAAAACCCCTTATTACTCCATTTAGTTATTCAAATCAATTTTCAATTTTAAAGCGGCGAAGCGCAGTCAACAGTGTCCAACCCCCCGGTCAAACAAACCCTCGATTACAATCAAAATAGAAAAATATGGTTCGGTCAAAGTTACGAAGTAGCTCCAAAATAATAATCAAACCAACCCTCAATTTATTGAAAAATAAAATAAAATAATAAAACCCACTAAAAAAGAGCAAAATTTGACAATACCCAACCCATGAAAGAATCAAACCAAATTTCATTCAATTTTCTGGCAAATTTTTTTCTTTTATTCACATAAAGTCAATGACCCTTTTGTGCTAAGTCCTTCTTCTCCGAACATGATACGCGCAAAGTTGAGATTTTTTCTGACCTTTTAGTACCCAAAAATAAAAACCCATCAATTTTCCCCAGCAAATCGTTCGTATATTACAATTTTCTTCTTGTTTCGCCATGAAAGGCGCAACCTTTATAGCTTCCACTTTCTGGGTTGCAATATTGTTCTTGAGCTTCGGGTCTTCTTATGGGAAGGTGTCTGAGGACGACCTTAGATGTCTAAATGGAATCAAAAAATCGCTGAAAGATCCTCAGGGAAAGCTCAACTCGTGGGATTTCAAGAACACCTCTCTTGGGGTGATTTGCAATTTTGTGGGTGTTACTTGTTGGAACGATCGGGAGAATCGGGTATACAATCTGGAGCTCCGCGATATGAATCTTTCGGGATCAATTTCACAGGAGTTGGAGTATTGTGGTAGCTTGCAGAAGCTCGATCTAGCAGGTAACGAGTTTTCGGGTATGATCCCTTCGCAGATCTGTAAATGGGTTCCATATATAGTTGATTTGGACTTATCGGGTAATGATTTTTCGGGTTCTATACCTTCCGATTTGGGGAAGTGTTCTTATTTGAATAATTTGATTCTTTCCAATAATCAACTTTCGGGTACTATTCCTGTAGTGTTAACTAGTTTAGGTAGGCTGAAGAAGTTCTCTGTGGCTAATAATCAGCTTACTGGAACTGTTCCTCCGTCTTTTGATCGTTTTGGTAAGGATAGTTTTGATGGGAATAGTGGACTTTGTGGAGGGCCTTTAGGAAAGTGTGGTGCCTTGAGCAAGAGGAATCTTGCTATTATAATTGCTGCTGGTGTGTTTGGTGCTGCTGCGTCGTTGTTGTTGGCTTTTGGGCTGTGGTGGTGGTACCATTTGAGGTTGAATAAGAGGGGGAAGAGAGGGTATGGAGTTGGAAGAGATGAGGATTGGGCTGAGAGGTTGAGAGCTCATAAGCTAACTCAAGTTTCTTTGTTCCAAAAACCGCTTGTGAAGGTGAAGTTGGCTGATTTGATGGCTGCTACCAACAACTTTAGTCCAGAGAATGTGATTATCTCGTCTAGATCAGGGACTACTTATAAGGCTGATCTTCCTGATGGATCAGCGCTAGCAATCAAGCGGCTTAATACTTGTACACTGAGTGAGAAGCAGTTTCGTTTGGAGATGAATCGATTGGGACAACTAAGGCATCCAAATTTGACACCCCTTTTGGGGTTTTGTGTTGTGGAGGAGGAAAAGCTTCTGGTTTATAAGCATTTGTCGAATGGAACTTTGCGCTCTTTGTTGAATGGAAATGGTGAGGAATTGGATTGGCCAACTAGATTTAGAATTGGTCTGGGAGCTGCGAGGGGGCTTGCTTGGCTTCACCATGGATGCCACCCGCCAATTATCCACCAGAACATATGCTCAAATGTGATCCTAATCGACGAGGACTTTGATGCTAGGATAATGGATTTTGGATTGGCAAGGCTTATGGCATCTGTTGCTAATGAGAGTAGTTTTGTTAATGGAGATTTGGGAGAGCTCGGATATGTAGCTCCCGAGTATCCCAGTACCATGGTTGCTTCAATGAAGGGGGATGCTTATGGTTTTGGGGTGGTTCTTTTGGAGCTGGCAACTGGGCAAAAACCTCTTGAAGTCAGCACTATGGAGGAAGGATTTAAGGGCAAATTAGTGGATTGGGTAAACCATCTGCAAACTACTGGTCGAATCAAGGATATTATTGACAAAGCACTCCTTGGAAAAGGAGACGACGAGGAAATTTTGCAGGTGGTGAAGATAGCTTGTAATTGTGTGGTTTCTCGGCCCAAAGACAGGTGGTCCATGTACCAGGTTTATGAATCATTGAAGAGTATGAACAAAGATCGCGACATCTCCGAACAAGATGATGAATTTCCGCTCATTTTTGGCAAGCAAGAAAACGCCTAACTTTGGAGCAAAGATGGTAGAAGCATGCTAACTCTGCAGCGTTTCATCTCAAGGTAAGTTCTTAAATGCCCTGCACTTGATGTAAAAAAAACAATTGTATCTCAATTTTAGCTGATTTTCCAGCTTGTATGATATAATAAACCATCTGAAGGTGTTGTTGTTATATAATTATAATATGCTTTGTTTTGCCTTAGCTTCAGAAACTTGATACTAAAGAACACCTATGGAAATTTATCATAATACAAATCATAGTGGATCAGTTGAACTACTTTTTTGATAATCTTCTTTCTCATAAGTTGCCGATCAGAAGCACTTGTGCTATTACAAATACAGGTGCACATGCAAACGAGGAAAGCTATGGAGGTATGTCTTCCATTATACTTTAATAACAAAAGGAAAATGGAAACATGATCCATGTCTTTCCCCCATAACCAGGTTTTGTGCAACCACTGTCACTAGTGGTTCTTGCTCGTTATTGTTTTACTAGTGATGCCGCTTATTTGGGTGGGGAAGGCATTAATTTATGGCCGACATTTCAAATTAAAACCCCACACATACAAATAATATTAATAATAATTAAAGTTTCATCTTTCAGCCCAAATTTGCCTAGTTTCATGCATGAATTTGATAGCAAGTTTAAAGCTTAGTTTGATAGGGTGGAAAAGTGAGAGAGGAAAGAAGGATAGAAAATGGAAAGTGGGATTATGGCTATAATTGGAAGGCTGTTTTTAAAATGACCCCTAAAGCAAAGAATCTAGTCATAAAGAAAGAATGGTAATCACCAACACAAAATCAGAACAATATCGTTTTTGTTTTTTTCTTCTTTCTTTTATTATGGATATGGCCAAAGGGTCTTCTTGCTTAGAGTATGTACTTGTAGTTCAAGTATTGAAAATGGAAAATTACAAGAACTGCACGGGTTGGGAATCTGTCTCATTACACAAAAAGGGGTCTAATTCTGAATCCAAGTTGCTTTGGACCGAGTCTTCCCTTCTCGAAGCAATCAAAGAAAAGAGAAAGCAAAGCAAAAGAAAAAGCAGTGGTCAGGGAGGGGAGGAGGAGCATCCTTTACTTTGTTTTCACTTTCCATTCATTTAATCTATATTCAAAGTCTCTTTTAAATTCAAAACAGTTTAATGGGATATAAAAGTTCTCCAATCAAGGCTTTTCTTTTCTTCTTACTAAATCTTTTGGAGATAAAAGAACACCTTTAATTGATGGGAATTGCTTTTAATAGAGCACGAGCCATAAAAAGACAGGCTAAAGCAAATAGAAAGCAAAGAGAGAAAGAACAAATGATTCATATATATCGTAACAAGCAGCTTAAAACATGTATACGAAGACTAGAACCTTTGTTGGGCAATGTTCCAATTTTACATAATAGTGTTTATCTAGTTTTCCCAGTACAAAGTTAAATCCTTATCCACACGAACCTGTCTCCAAAGGCATTCAAAGAAGGAACGTGCAAATACCTTCAAAAGTTGTATCTTTTTGCTCAAGCTTCCTTTGAACTCGAATGCCTGAGCTGTCTGAGATAGAAGCTTAAGTTCTTTTTCCGGCCGGTTAAGCTCTTTTAGGATGTGCTTTTACAGTTAATAGGTTCACAGAGCTACATAATTAACTTGAGGCAAAATTTTCAACAATTAAACACTCACAAAAAGGCTAAAATCCTGAAACTACCTGCATAAACTGCATATATACTTATAACCAATGAAAGATATATATATGTGCACTCAAAACTCACAAGTACAATTGGTGAAGCAAAATATAAAAAGTGGAAAGCTTTCTATGCTTCTATGTTAAGCATCTCGCAATTAGGTTCGACCAGGTGGTTGTCTAGTCTTGAATGCTCTCCTGAATAAGAAAGGAATATAACTGGAAAATTAAAACAGAGAGAATGACCCTTTTGATGAATTAAAACGATCAAGAAATTGACAAAGAGTTCATCATAGTTCCACAACAGATTGAACAACAAAGATTGATGCATTTATAGTATAGTCACTTGAAAAATTGTCACATTTGGAAAACAAATTGAGAGAAACAGTACCTGTTGTGAATAGGATCAGGTCCACTAGGCACTCTTCTCTTGCTAACATAAATGGTATTAGAATCCCGTTTAAGAGTTTTCCTCTTTAATCCAATCCACTTCCAATGCTTCAATGTTTCAGTAGATTCAACTCTTATAGTCATACTTTTGCTGGCATTTCTTCCTGTAACTCCAACAAAGACAAACCAGAAAGCAGCAAATAACACAAAAACTCCAAGAAACGCCCTCAAAATCTTGCTCCTTCTCCCCATTTCCCTTTCCTTTTCTCTTCTTTTATGCATAGCTTTTCATTGAAGAATAACAAAGCAAAGAAGAAGAAGAGAGAAGAAGAGAAGTAGAGAAAGACAGGAGGGGAACGAGTTAACTAGTGGGTTTTTAACTTGGCGGGTAAAGAGTGATTGGATATATTTAAAGGCTACCCCCAAAAGGAATAAGGATATCCTTTGTTTGATGAGAGAGAATAGTGTTATTCTTGTTTTGCTTTTTATCCATTGCATGGGTCCACATAGCTCCTCTTTCTTTGGTTTGGTTTTGTGCATTTTGAGGCACCTTCTATTGGACCTCACTACGACGAACCTAACCCCCTTGGCCTTGTGTGTCCCCCTATAACGTGTAAAAGGCATAGAGCCCGCTGCCCAAACTTAATAAGCACAAAAGAGGAACCCACCTATGATGGGATGCTTATTTTTGTTCCTCTTAAACATAAAATAAAAATAGATTAATTAACTTTGGTGCTTCCTTTTACTTGTAGTGAATTTATATTTTGTCCTTTCAAATTTTAAAATTATTGTTAAATCTCTCGAATTTTAGACAAATTGGTACTTACACTTTGTATAATTTTTTCGTGAATTTTTTTGGGTACATTTTGTATCAAGTCACTTCAATTATAATTTTTTCATAAAAAAAAAATTTTAAATATATCAAAAAATCTCTTCAAATTTTAAAAAAATCTAAATATATTTATACAGAAATTTTTCAGAATTAAATATAAAAAAAATCAATTTGAAAGGATTTTTTTCAATGAAAAAAATATAATTAAAGTGACTTGATGTAAAATGTACTAAAAAAAATTCATAAAAAAATGAGATAAAATACAAGTGTTAGTTTGTATAAAATTTAAGGAATTTAATGATTATTTTAGAAGTTAAGAGGACAAAATATAAATTTATTGAGGGTAAAAAGCGCATGAGAGGGAATTAATTATAAAAATATATAATAAAGCCAGATACCTCTCGCTTTCACAAAAACTAATTTTGATAATTAACCAATGAAATAATAAAAATAAATAAATTGTTTAAGGACAGTTTTCCATGTAACGAGAATGACAAAAGTGTGTCTGCCACTGATCTCCGAGAAAAGGATTGAAAGTAATTTTGTAAGTTTTTTAGTTTATTATGTTTGATAACCACAATGTAAAACTGAACACAAATTTCAAATTTATTGGTAAACAAAATCTAATTTGAATATCCAAAAAGGAAAATTTAGATCTACTTTTCTATATAATTGATTAAATTCTCTTTTGGAAAAAGAGTGATAAAGCACAAGATTTGAACTTGAAAAATGGTCCAGACAAACTGTGTTGAAAGATTAGATTGAAATAAATTGAATATTCAAACAGGCCCACTAAAAGGGAAAATAAAAGAAACTAAAATTATCAGATATTTTTAAAATCAACATAATCATTCTAAAATTGGCCACAATTTTTATAAAATTAAATATAAAAGTACCAACTAAACTCAATATACAAGTATATAATATCAACATCATGGAAGATAAAGTAGAACATTCATTAGAAAAAAAGCATTTTGTTTCATTATTCTTCAGAGAAAGAACAAGAAAAACAGACTATTCTTAAAAAGCAATGGATCTACAAATTCCAAAAAGCTTATAGAAGAATACAAGTTCATCTAATATAGAAACAGACAAAAACTATCAAGACACAGCCAATTACTGCATTATTCAAGCAATTGCCGACATCTAAAAAAGAAAAAGAAAAAGAAAAATGGGTTTCGCTTTACATTATCTTATACATATATATATATACACACACACAACATATAAGAGAGAGAATCTTCTTGAAATGCAGCCCTTAAATGATGATGACACAAAAAAGGGAATCACAAGGGAGAGTTTCCCTTATCATACCCCCTTAGATTGAAATTTTAAACCTATGTGAGAGTGACAATTGGAGATGCCCAGGAGTTCCAAAGTGGGGACCAAATAATGTGAAGAATACTCAAACTGGAAGTTTGTAACTTGCAGAACTTGTATTCTTTGATGCTATTATGCTAATTTTTGGTAAAATAGATAGAATCAGATTATTATAAACCGACAAAAATATGCTGCTAATTTTTTTTTTTTTTTTTTAATTATTTGGATTCTATGACTATATCATCATCTTAGAGAGAACTAATTTAGAAGAAGAGGCCTTAGTGTTTTAACCAAAGGGCTAGAACTCACAAAAATTGAATGCTAATAAGGCCAAGCATGTCTTGTGATGTCATGCTAAACTGTATTACTCTAAGAAGAATATGAATGAAAATAATCATGCAATTCTGGTTAATTGGGAGCCAGATTGCATGCATTTCTTGCCTCCTCACTTTCTAAACCTTCTCTCCCTCTTTTTAAAATGAACATGCAAAGCTTTGTTCTTGCATCACCAACACATAATAATTCACCCTTTTCTCTCTTTTTTCTTTCTATTTCACTCTCTTTCCCACAATGGGAAGGCCACCTTGCTGCGATAAATCAAATGTGAAGAGAGGCCTATGGACCGCGGACGAAGACGCGAAAATGCTTGCTCATGTATCCAAATATGGGATTGGAAATTGGACATCCGTTCCCAAAAAAGCAGGTTCGATTCTTTGTTTTAATCTGTCATGGCCTAACAATTTTGAACAAATTTATTTAAGGTTTGCATTATATTGTATGAGTATTGTTAATTTACAGGACTCAATAGATGTGGGAAGAGTTGCAGGCTTAGGTGGACTAACTATCTTAAACCAGACCTCAAACATGACAACTTCACTCCTCAAGAAGAAGAGCTTATTATTAACCTTCACCAAGCTATAGGAAGCAGGTATATTCATTTTCTTTTATCCACGAAATAATACAATACAATACGAGTTATTATGATGTACGAACTTTTATGTAATGCAGGTGGTCTCTGATAGCAAAGCGGCTACCTGGAAGAACAGATAATGATGTCAAAAACTACTGGAACACAAAGCTGAAGAAAAAGCTTTCCAAGATGGGGATTGATCATGTTACTCACAAACCCTTTTCTCAGATTCTTTCAGACTATGGAAACATCAGTGGCCTTCCAAATTCCGGACACAACATCGCCACTTTTGATCGGAACTTGGACAACATTTTCTTAACCAAACCAGAGCCATCTTCTTGCATCACAGGATTCCCAGCAACCAACACGATCACCATCAACCCTTCATTAGATTTTCTGAGTCATTGTCAAGTAATAAATCAAGAAAACAACATGATCCCACCACACTTTTTCAACGAAGTAACCTCCTCTTGTTCATCATCATCCTCATCTCATGTCAATGACTTGAGCACGGCTCTAACGGTCACCCCTTCTTCTTCAACTTCTCCCATGAATTGGACAGAGTTTCTAATAAATCAAGAACAAGATCTGCTTGATTTGAAGGCTAATGGAATGGGAGACGAGGTGAGTAATTATTCTCCTTCATGTGAGTTTGGATCAGCCATTAATGGAGCTCAAAGAAGCTGCAACAATAAACCGGATGAGAATCCCTCAGTCAATTCATTTGTGGATAGCATTTTGGATCAAGACAGCCAATTGCGGGAGGCTTTCCCTGAATTTTTGTACGACTCTTTTGAATATTTCTGAATCTAGATTAGCTAGTAAGAGAGAAATAATTAAAAAAAAAAAAAAAGTATTATATGAATTTGGATAAATATATGAAATTTAAATCTTTATGGATTATAAACGAGTCCTATTAACAAACAAGGAAGAATGATCCTTAATTTAAGCACTACAAAATAACAAAAGCCACCTTCCAAATTAACAAACTACTTGATCTAATGGCCAAGAATTAAACTTATATTACATGAATATAGGAACTTATAGGATCAGTCAAAAACTTAACCGATTTCTATCTACAATTCAATCTTTTAATACAAGAATTTATCAACCTAATCGACACGTTATTATACAACAAAAATTAAAAAGAAAAAAAAAATGAAAATATAACGCTTTTATCTTATAACAAACTCCTCCTTATATGTGATAAATGATCAAAGGGCAGTTTCGTAGTTGTAACAGAATAAAAACAAGAAAGAGAGGAGAGGTGATAGAAGAAAGACAGGAGAAAAGGATTGATTGATCGAGATGAATACATTGCAGAGATCTTCTGTATCGTTCCGAAGGCAGGGTTCATCTGGTCTCATTTGGGACGATAGATTTCATGTTCGTGATTCCAAGACCGTTCGTCCTTCGACATCATTTATCAATAAAAGAGAAGGAGGAGACAATGTTCCTAATCAGAATGTTGTTGAAACAGATCGGAATTTTCATGTAAAACCAGCAGTTGATTCGCGGTTGAGTGAGCAGCCGTCGGGATCTAATGGTGGCAACAACAAGTGTTTTTTATCTGTCCTCTTTGGGAAATGCATGAGGTCTCCTTAGGGCATAATTGGATCATCTTTTAAATTTTGTCTTTCTTGGTTTATGATTGTCAGCATTTGTGTTGTTACTTCCTAATGGTGTTTTGTTTTAATGAAATCTTCCGTTGGTGATGTTGCTTACATAGCTATGTTATTTTTTCATCATAAAAATGCATATCTCGTTGTTCATGCCCTTTCTTTGTTCATGTTTTTATAAATAGAAATTTGTATTTTGAATAAAGAACTGTTCTTGAAGTAATAGTTTTTTTTTTTGGAATCAACGATTGGACCACAACAGCAGCAACCAATAAGAAATTTTTAATTTTGTGCCACTAAATATATAAGTACAGTTTGATTCAGCATTCTGCAACATTATAAGCAGGAGCATTGTAAACAGTATATTTTAAAAATAATTTTATTTGGTTCAGAGTATTTTAAATATTAGAAAGAGATAATATATTTTTTGGAATATTTTATTAAAAAGACGATAAAGATATATAATATTTTATTAAAAAAAATGATGAAA
>WUAT03209632.1:0-18659 GCA_010015005.3 Ulmus americana | reverse complement strand
TAGCTGGTAGGGCTATGTGAATATTTTCAACACAGGCCCTCCTTCTAGCGCCAAACTGTTAACGCCAAAAAACGGGTTAATGGTCAAAGTGTGCCACATGTACTGTTACATGAGTACGTAAGCTATTCTCTCCACGTCGGCAAGGTGATTCAGAGTCAAGTCGGTCCAAAAAGTTCCCACAACGAGCTATCTGCAAAAGAAAAGGTAGTCAAAGAAATCGGGAAGTCGTTTCCCGATTTAGCTCGGATGCTTAAGTCAGATCGAGGTGCAATTGAGGGACTCGAGGTATAATCGAGGGACAAGGGACAAGGGACAAATCGAGAGAACAGCTTGAATTCAAGAGTTCAGAGAAAAGAAATGTTCTACCTTGAAATGTGAATTATGAGAGGTTTTTATAATTAAAGTGGACTTACCTATGGGAAAAAAACATTACTAAATCGACGATAAGCTAAAAAACTCAAGGCAATATCCAAAAAATATGTTATGTTTAATTTGTTACACAATTGAACACCTTTCTAGCTATATCCCCTCAAGTAATTGTTTGGCACGTAAGTCTCCTTTGCATTCAACAATAAATTGCAATGTAACAAAGGTATCACGAAAACTGAAAACATGTCTAATTATAGATTTTGAACAAGCTTAATCTCTAAAAGACAAATAGGAACTTAATTTAGAGTAAACATACCAACATGAGATAGCACACAATTCATAAAGCAAGCTAAAAAGAAGACTAGTAGTAGAACAACACTAATGTCACTCAATTTCTGCTATTTCCTCTCAGGATCTCTTTTCTCTCCGTAGAGGTGGCACTTTGTGATCAGGATATCTCCAAGAGCCACTCCAATAACCAGTCCACTTATAAATCCTTCCAATATGAACATCCAAATATCTTCAAGTAGAGACCATAAATAATCATCTTCATTTACATTTGAAGGCGAGGGTGGCAAGGCTTCAGAATTTTTACATTTCTAGCAAAATGGATTCCCACATATTCTAGGATTAGCCCTAAATTAATGAATGCGTATGATGCATACAGGAAGGAGACCTTCACACTAAGGACTATATTGTTGTGGACTATTAATGACTTCCTACAATACGGTAACTTGTATGGGTACATTGTCAAGTGATACAATGCAAGTCTAGTTCGTAGAAATGGTATGTGTAGTTCTTGATTTGGATAATTGCAAAAAGATGGATTGTATGGAACATCAAAGATGGTTGTCTCGAGGTTATCATTTATATAGACAACATAAAGCTTTTGATGGAGAAACGGAAGAGGAAACATCGCTGCCACCATTAAATAGTGAGAAAGTATGGGAATTAGTGAAAGATATTAATGTGGAATATGCTAAGGGGACATCGAACACCATAGATAATGGTCACAAATGGAAGAAGAAGTCTATATTTTGAGCTTTTATATGGGTCAACACTACATGTCCGACATAATTTTGATGTGATGCACATTGAGAAGAATGCATGTGAAATCATCATTGGCACATTGCTTTACATTCCTGATAAAACAAAAGATGATTTTAATTAACTCTCATTATAGCATGATTGCTATAAATATTAGAGAGGAATTAAAGGGAATAAGCGCATGTACCTTCTTCCCGCATGTTAGATATTGCCAAAAGAGAGAAAAGACAATTTTTCACAACTCTTTTTGAGATTAAGGTTCTATCAATGTATTCTACTAATGTAAGAAGTTTATTCATGTATGTAGACCATCAAGGTCGCTTGTGAACCAGACTGTTGCGTCCACTTAAGATCAGCCCACCTTTATATTATTATATTAATTTAAGGCATTTTATTACTTTTTCTATAATATAATTTTTTTTTTAAATAATAAACAATATCCAAACATGTTCTTTATTCTTGTTCTTTAAAAATTATTTGTTTTCATCTTTGGAAACAAATTTTTGAGAATAAAAAATACAAAACATTGCCAGATAGCTCCTTAAAATTAACATTCAACTTGCCAAATATATATATATTGAAATTTAACGTGAATTTGAAATCACAAACTTTTTTTTTTTTTTTTTTAAATCATCTCTATCAAATAAGATGACATATCAAAATCCATTCACTAATTCTTTTACCCCATACCCTCTCCAATTCTCCCCCTACCAAACAAGAGTTAAATCTTATACGGGATTATGCATTTCTCATCTTGGGATTTTCTTTTTATTTTTTTCCGAACACGGGATGGGATGATTCAATCCCAATCCCTCGCCTAAATCCTAATCCAGCACTCCAAACATGGAGTAAAAGATTAAACAGCTTACTCAATTTTCTCCATTATTCCTCATCTTCTGTAAAACGGTAAAACCACACATTATTTAAAATTCAAAATTTTAAAATATTTCTCATCCAACCCTTATTATTACCTTTAAAAAAAAGAAAAAAAGAAAAAAAAATCCCTAAAATATAAAATAAAGATTTCTTTGAAATTTACTTTATTCTTTTTTTTTTTTTCCATCCATTATTTCTTCTTTTTTTTTTTGTTGAATAGACTCTATTTTATTTATGTTTTTTTTTTAGCCCAAATCGTTAAACTATGCGGCTTTTTGCATTTTGATCCCTGATCTAAAAATAATAGCATAAGTAGTAACTAAATTGGAATTTTAGTTGTTTTGTTAATCTTGTTCTATAACAGCATTAAATAGCACCACCGAGACGAATTTCATGTCAGACATGTGGCTTTAATGACTCAAATTTGTTCAACTTGACATTAGATTAACCTAACGTTAATTCTTAGTTAGTCAGCAGAAAAAATAATTAAAAAAAAAGAGAGAACTATCACTTTTCTTTTTTTTTTTTCCTTTTTTCTTTTTTAACACGAGGAAAGGAGGATTCGAACTTAGAAGCTCGACCAGATGAGAAGTGTATGTCTATGACCACAAGTATCACATTTCTGTTAATTGCTCGTCCCCAGCGTTAGTGCTTGCCAACCCGGCTGCCTCATATCAACTTGGAATATGAGTGTAGTGCTCACAACTAATCTCTCTCATATGTTTGATTATGCTTTAAAGTCGGTTTATCCAAGGTATCATTTTATTAAAATCACTTTAATTTCCTTCTGACTTTGGGGGTTTAAAGTTAACTTTCATGTAACCCGTTATCCCTGTCCTCTGGATGGGTATCTATTTCCATTTCTGTTAGATTTTGAAACCAGTTACTAACTCTTACAAGACTTACCAATGGTGTTTTCAATAAGGGTGACACAGAGACTTGCCCAATTTATTGATTGAAGTACTGATTTGATTGAAGGAATACCCACCTCAAGCCTTCTCACAATAATAAATAAATAATAATCACTGCATGATATTACAATTTGGTATAAAAATGCCAACCTTTCACCCGTGCTTATATTTTCCCATTCAAGAAAAAATAAAAAACAAACAAACAAAACCCAACATCTGTACACAGCATTTTATGGTGTATATATAAATATGTACAAAACAATATATTCGATCAAAAAAAAAATGTTTAAACATAACCATATTCTTCCTTTTCTATTTCAAAAAATCCCCCTTCCTACATAAAATATCTACCAATTGCCTTGAACGTTTAAGTGAGGTCAAAATGGTTAGAGATATCTAGTTTACTGTGTTGGAGAAAACAAAAGGGTAAAAGGGCGTTCCATAGGGATTTACAGTTGCCCAAAAAATAAACCTATGATTTTCGAATTTCATTCTTGAATCTGTTGAGGTTCTGAGTGAACTTGTCCCTGTTGTTTGAATCTAAGCTTCGAGTTATATCTATCATCAGTTTGTCAAAGCTCTCTGAGAGACGCTGCTGTTGATCCGCCGGCTGCGCAATCATATAAAAAAAAGCAAAGGGAGATCAGGAGGGAGAGAAATAGAGACCACATCAAGTTACAAAAGTAGACATCATGTTTGAACTCATTACGGAGTTCAATACATGCAACAAATGGCTCCGCTCGACCATCTTAAAGTTTATGAAAGCATTTTAAGGATTCTTGTCCAGAGTAACCAAAAGCTAAGTGTAGCTCACTGATACATTAGAGAGACAGAGACAGAGAGAGAACTATACTTACATGTGAAGCTAAAATCTGACTCTTTGCATTAGCGAATATCTGCAGAAAATAAAGCTCAACTTTCATGAACTCAAAATATGAAATATAGCCAAGAGATTTTGTGTGGGGAGTCTTGAGTGAACAATTTAGGGTATAGGGTTTAGGGCAATGTGCTAGAAACCATAACATAGGGCAATGTGGTTGAAACCTCATCCTTACCTAAGTTCCTTTAAAGTTGTTTTAAGGACCGGTTATACTCACCATCTTGTGGACATCAACCAGAACTTTGGCTTCTCTTAAAGTTTCAAACGTTGTATATATCTCAAACATTTGTAAAAAACTTACACACTTCTTTCTTAATATCAGATAGTTTCATCTCCATAAAGTGGAGATGCTCATGTTTTTCAGTTATACCAACTGAACTCGGATAAGGTAATTTATCAAATTAGAACCAATCATTTTAACTCGATCTATCTGATTGAATCATATTTTCCAAATCAATTCTAAATAACTATATTGGACTCGAGAATTACCTCTTCGTTGATTAGTATCAAACTCAACATTGGCCTACTAAGACCCCATTGGTTACCACATTCGTCGGACATAACAGCTTCAAAGAGGGTCTTCAATATCTGGAGATCAATTAGTTATATCAGTAAAGAAATAGCAATCTCCATAACATGAAATTGATAAAACAGTAAAAGAAAGTGAATATGTAGTGAAGTTTCATCAGATGATAAGCTTCTTCTCCACAATTAGACAGATTGAACATTGAAATTAAGAGAGTTAAATCAACCGATGGAACCTAAACTTGTAACTTTTCACAATGGGTCCTAAAATTTGCCATGTCTCATCCGTAGTTCCCTAAACTTGATTTGTGTGTCTATAGTCTAGAAATCTGTCTTCAAGCCAATTTTCATCGCGAAATTGCTGACATGTATAGTCATTAAATAATCAAAAGACTTCTTTCTGATCATAGCTACTAAAGAGAAATTAGGCATGAAAAAAACAAAACCAAAAATTTGCCCTCAAAACTCAATTATATTTGTGTGTTTCTTGAAAAAATGAAAATTTATGGACTAATATGATACCAAAAATTAAAAGTTTTGGGACAGCATGTGCATGAGACATGGATAATTTTAGGTACCAATTGTGAAAAGTGGACAAGTTCACGTACAGTTAACCACTAAGCATAAGATTCAAAACATGTATATATCTCTGAAATAAAGGGTTACCCAAAAACTAGATCGATCAAGTTTCTTTGAATCTATAACATCACTTGATTTCAATAAATTATAATTATATCAAATGGACAATATCAATTAATGCCCCTCTAATTTAATTATTTTGCAGAACAAACCCTCAATATCTTGGAGGAACATTAAACCTTAGGATTTTATAGAATTTAGGGTTTAGAACTTAGTATGTAAAACTGATAGGTCAAAACTGAATAGTATATGTTTGGATACCTGTGTAACACTATCAAACACTGTATCATTTGAGAGTACCTTTGGTCATTAAATAAAAGTTCACCTATAAATTTTGTCTAAAAATGTTGGTAGGGGATGATTTTGCAAAATCTATGAGATCGTGTAGTACAATATAATCCAAAATTGACAGCTTTTGTTGCAAGCATATCAAGGGATTTTATTGACAATATCTCTTTATTAAAAAATAAATACGCAACATATCCAGAAGATATGATTTTTTGATGTTGTCAATGTTTGACCATGTTTGTACCCAATCATGCCACTCTTATGAAATTGATAAAAGGAGAGAGAAAAACTATCCATAAAGTTCAGAAAGATTTCACTGAATTAAACAAAATGAAGAGGGGCTACAATAAAATTTACAATTATATAGCCAACTTACTTGTGGGAACAAACCAGGGCATTCAGTAATGTGCCGCACAAGATTATGAGCAGCAGGCGAAGCAGGTGATTCTCCAGTGATGTGCAGGAAATAGAGAGTTGCCAGATGGTCAATAGCAGATGCACACTGAAAAATAAATAATGTGAGTCATTTAAAGAAAGGAAATCGTATAGCAGCCAGACACAATAGAAGGTCCATTTGTGAAAGGATTTTATCATAAAAGGGGAATTTGAAAAAAAGGGGAGAATAGCAAATCATAATCAGACAATAAATTTATACATTGCATAAATGTAGTAAATTTGTAATGGACATAGATATATTACACAAACCTGTGATGAGATCTTCTCATCTAAACCTTTAAGGCCAGAATCAAGAGAGCCGACAAGGTACACAAAGGTACTGGTATCTAAATTCACAACGAAAACCAAATGGTTGTTGAAGAGGATTTCCATGAATGCATAGTAGGCACGAGCAAGCTGGAGAACAATTGAAAAGAAAAAAATAGAAAATATGAAGGATGAGAATTATTAAAAACTATTTAATCTTCTTATAACAAATGTTATTTTTGGTATTTCAAGCTCAAAAGATCATTCAAATAATGAATGAGAAGTTGCAAATTGCAGCCAAGATGGATTTCAAAGAAAACAAAGTAGACCTCTCTAATCTTGCATAACAATAAGAGGAAACAACTCACATGTGAAGTACATATGAAAATGCAGAAAAGGGCCAGTTTCATATTTAACATCCCCGGTGATGTTTGCCAAAATCATAGTAAAACACAATTTTATAGTGTTCAAACCTCAAAAGAATTATACAGGAAATAAAATCTGAAAATACCTTAAAAGAATGTATACAAACATGCCTAACTTACACATGACTAACTTACACAAGAACTTTTCCCTTACTTCTATGACACCAGCACCAGTACCAGTTAGGAGTGCAACATTTTGCCCATTTCTCTTATTGATGTGGCATTTGGCTTTCAAAAAGATTATTAGCATCAATTTCCCCTGGACTAAATTATTAGCATCAGCCTCCACTAAATCCAAAGCAATTTACATTGAGATCCAGATTCTAGGATTATTTTGAGTACTAATTTTTTTTAATATGACAATAAATAGAGAGAAAATTTAAACTTCTAATAATGTTAAAAGAATTTTTGGCTCAAATGCCCCTAAAGTTTGTGCGAATTTGGATGTTGCCACCTAAAATTGAAAATTGGCCCAAATATCTCCTAAAGTTGTTGTTCATTGGCAGTTTCAACGGAATTTACTCAACTTCATGGGGTTTTTGGGCCAATTTTCAACTTTAGGTGGCAACATGCCAATTCGTGAAAACTATAGGGGGCATTTGAGCCCAATTTATTTTTTTTAAACTTTTGAAGAGCAATTTTTTAAGGAAAAAAAATCAAAAATCTGAAAAATAGAACTGCCCTTAAAAAATCCTAAATTCTATTATTTATTATTATTTTTTTTAATTTTGAAAACATTCTACTCGTTAAAATCCAGTAGAAACTGCACATCAGATAGTAAAGATGTTTTTTTTTAAAATATATTTTGCTTACTTTAGATATAAGGCCTCAAAAAAAAATTTAATTAAATAGTTCTTTAAGAGATTTAACTAAATAATTTCATTTGTCTTTCTGTGGGCTTTTTAGTCTTTTCAATTAAAAAGTTAACATAAGATGGTGTTTATACTAACACATTTGGCCTGGGGGCGTCAATGTTATTTTGCCAAAAACTAGGGGGTGTCAATGTTATTTTGCCAAAAACTAGGCGGTGTCTACATTTTTTTCCATATATTTTTTCCTAAGTCACTGTTGTGAAGAATTTAAAAAATTAAAAGGAATCTTAAACAACCTCAGCAGTCATTGACTTGACCATTTTCGTAATGTCAGCTCTATGAGAACACATAATACAAAATATTAACAAGGCAAAGAGATTTTTAAAAAAATAAAAGAGAGAGACTAATGGGAGATATAGACACAAGGAAGACATTGAAATGGGCATTTTGGATTTGATGTTCTATTTTGGCAACAGTTCACTTAGCCGACCAAAACAAAAACAAAAGAACTGTTCTACGGCACTAATCCAAAATTATAAAAACTAATTATCATTTACATTACTTGTATATAAAAAAGAGTTTTAAGAGACATACCTTTGGAAAGGCTAATAGGTCAGAAGAAGGGATTGACAATGTCATCTTTAAAGCAATATCCAAAGCATCAGCAAATGCTCTATCCCCATAAAGTTCAAAGACACCAAAGTTGACATAGTCTCCAGATAGTGCTGCAATAGAAACAGAAACACATATTGCAGCCAACATTTCATAGTCACCCCTTTTTATCTAGTAACAACACACTTGATGTTAAGGAAAAATCTTTTACAAGAAGGTTGGCTAGAGATTTTTTGTAAAAACACTAGCCTCGCTCAGTTTATTATGAGAATATTTTAATCTTTTTTTGATTCAATGAATTATTTTCATGATGCACATAAAGGAGTAGCGGTATGAGATGAAAATCTCATGTACGGTTCAGTGTAAATGGCACTAAGAGAATTATTAAGTGAACATTTTTTTCCTGTCAGTGCATATTAACAATAAAATTGAAACACATTATTGAACCTGTTCCAACTTCCAATGAATACTAGTAAATTTTTGTTTCTGGATGTTACAGTGGAAGGCATCACAAATTTTTTCATGGTTAGTCCACCAACACAACAGGCGGAGTTTGTGAGAGTTTTTTATCAACAACGAAGTTTTACTTTTTCTCTAACTTTCCCATGTTTGCGCAATAACAAACAAGGTTGAGCTACTCTCCTACCTATGTAGATTTCAGGAAGAGCAACAGTTTGAAAATCAGAGATTCACTAGTACATAAGTTCCAAAGATCTGTACAGCATTCATCAACTTTCCCTTGACAGTATTTCAAATTGGCATTTTATTCAGAGTGTTTATGGGAAAACAAAGTATATAAAAAAAGTTTTCCAGATAGCAAGCTATTAACGTGGTAAGAAAAAAATAAATAAATAAATAAAAAGATTTAGCTATGTGAGCTAATGCATTGTTACCCAAAAGTCCAAGTAATAAATAAGGCAATATAACTTTATACGATTAAGGAAGAGAATTACATTTTGGTACCCTCTAGATGTAAAAAGTACCTCACATACGTAAAGAACCACTCTTATTGTTTTAATGTATCAAAAAGAATCAAAAAATTAATTAAACATGTCCACGTTTAAGGTAAGGGTAAAACTGGTATTTTAAAAAAATTAATAAAGCTTAGGGTACCTAAGTGTAAGTGAAACAATCAGTGAGGTTCTTTAAGTAATTTTTCAACATGTACTTTTTCATATTTATTACAAGTAAAGGGTACCAAAATGCAAGTGGAGAGAATATTGAGGTTGTGAAAGAATACAGATTTCAGGTAGGTGTGTCCAATCAAGTTCACAACAAATGCACTTCTGCTTGCCTACAACTTCCAGTTAGCTTACATGATTTTGTATCGTTAAGAGGGCATTTAAAATAAAGTAAGCAAGAAATAAGAAAGTTGATACCTCTAGTCAGAATTGTCAGACAAATCCAAATTCCCTTGTATTTGAATGTATACATATCTGCTTTGTTGGGAAGAGGTAGAATCCCTGATCCATAGGCTGTAATCAATTTGCTGACTTCTCGGAAAAGCAATATACCATTAGGAGAAGACGAATCAAAAGTCAGTCGCTGGGCCCGGTTCCACACCAACTCGGCCATACATTTCAATATTGGAGTTGTAACCTGTATCATTATCTTATCTCAAAAAATGTTTCCAAATAAAGGAAACAGAGTTCAATTTCTAGAAATTCATTTGAAAGAATAAAGCATCTAACAAGATTGAAAAGAACAATTGCATAAGAAAGTGAGAGAAAATGAGAAATAAAGACCACAACAAACAAAATTGGAGATCATAACGGAATAAAATTGGAGATCATCATCAACATAGAAGAATGTTTGCATAAATAGACTGTAATTTGAGATCAGCAACGATAGACAATAAATCTGCTGACCAAAAGAAAAATTTCAAAGTGCCAAAGATCTTCTTGGGGTGTACAGTGAAAGAGGAAAGGAAATGACGGATTGAAGTCGGTGGGTCTCATGGGAGGAAAGAGAAATGTGACTTAATGGCATCCTTGTAATTATGATGAACAGAGAGGCTAAATTATTCTAATTAGCTATTTTATTTGTGAAAAACTAAAGGGACATGTGGTAGTAAAAAGATGCTGCGTCTATATAAGGTCTGAGGTGGTGACTGTAGCTAGCATAGCTTTATACGTTTGTAAGTGTTTGTGTAACAAGTTGCATGCATCAAATCAAAATGCTAGAAATGGTGTGAATTACCTCTGGTAGATCAATATAATGTGATATGCCTTTTAACATTAGAGGAATTCGCGCCGGATAGAGCCAATCAAAAAGGAAGCCATATGTTTTGCGGCTATGGAAAGAGGAAAAAATGATAAGTCAAAGAAGAAGAAGAGAACAGAAAGAAATAATAAACAAGACCCTCTCATCAGTATCAAGTCTAACTGAGTAAGGTCATATGATTGTTATTGTACCAACCTATTTGTGGCCATTGCTAACCCTCTGAGATCTCGCATCAACCCAATCAATGCAAATTTTACCATGTCTGATCGAAACATCGCATCAGGTGTTGATTCCAAACTAACAGAAACCTTCAATCATACAGAAGCCACCAATTCCATTAAAAAATATGAAAAAGAGTGAAAGTCAAGCTATATACGACCATTACATAAAACTTCAACTGATGATAACAATTTCAAATAATTAATGTCAATACATGGATTTTGGTTCTAAAAGATCAATGCGGAAGGTTAGGGCATCCCCATTATAAGCGACGCGCTGCACCTGCACTTGGGTGTAGTGACAAATAAGCAAGGAGCCCAACTGTAGTGTTAAATGGGCAAGGGTTCTCGCACCATACTGGACGGGGGCGAGTAAAAAAGCAAGTCCATGATAGAACTAGAAAGATTAGATTAGCCTCGTGGAACATATGAACCTTGATGGGTAAGTCGATAGTATTAGCATATGTCACGAGGAAGTTAAATATAGCTCATCTCCAAGAGACAAAGTGGAATGGCAACAATGCTAAGAAATTGGGAGAAGGGTTCAAAATCTTCTATTCCGAAACTGATGGAACAAGGAATGGGTGGAAATAGTGGTGGATAAAGTTTTTAAGGATGGATAGTAGTCGTTAGGAGGTTTGGGGATAGATCATGATTCATGAGCATTAAATTAGCCTTAGAACTAGAGAATGGCCATGTAGGTAAGGATAGAGTTGGGTATCTGAGTGTTCATAGGGGTCAATACTTTGGGGTTTGAAACAATATGGGGATCTCTACTCTAGATTTTGCTTTAGCTAGTGATGTTGGGATCATAAATACTTTCCATAAGAAGAGGGAGTGACCCTTGTGAGTAGTCGTAATAGGAGTCAAATTGATTACTTGTTAGGAGACAGGATTTAGGTAGGCATAAAAATTGTAAGGTTATACCAGGGGACTGTCTGACGAACCAACATAGGTTGTTAGTCCTTGAATTATGTATTAAGAGTAGGGATAGAGTAGCCCAAGGACAAGTTAGGCCGAGAATTAAGTGGAGGTCTTTAAAGGGAGATGGGTGCCAAAAATTTAGAAAGAAGGTCTTGGGTGGTTGTCATAGATGGTTGTGAGAATTTAGGGCTAAAGGATAGAATTACTAGGGCATATATTTTTGAAGATATGGCTAACCATATAAGGAGAGGGGCAAAGGAAGAGCTAAGAGAGACCAAATGAGGAAGTGGTCATGGTAAGGAGACATGGTGGTGGAACACTGAAGTGCAACAAGCCATTAGAGAAAAGAAAAGATGTTTCAAGGATTGACAAAGAGATAGAAGCCTAGAGTCTTACAAGCTTTGTAAGCAAGCTAAGAAACTTAGTAAAGCAGTATGGAAGGCTAAAAAGAGAGCATATGATGATTTCTATGATAAGCAAGTACAAAAGAAGGGGAGAAGAATATCTTCAAGATAGCTAAAGCAAGAGAACGAAAAATTAGACATTTGAGTCATGTTAAGTGTGTTAAGCATATGAGGATGAAACAATTCTAATGCAGGATAACTTCTGGAATTACTTCTGGAACTATTCAATGGGACACATGCAGGAGAGTTAAACTTGGAGGGATATGCTTCTAAGGAAGGTAGACATCGCATGTTCCATCGCAAAGTTAGTGCAAAAGTAAGAAAAAGGCAGTTGGACCAGATGATATACCAATTGAAGCGTGGAAATTTCTAGGAGAAGGTGGGATTCAATGGCTAGCTAGGCTTTTAATAAGATTTTAGAAACTAGAAAAATGTCAAATTCGTGGAAACGCAAGATTGTGGTACCAATTTATAAGAATAAAAGCGATATACAATAACTGCTCGAATTATAGAAGGATAAAGTTTATGACTCATATGATGAAATTGGCAGAGGGTAGAACGAAGAGTTAGGAGTTTAACCATTATATCAGAGAATCAATTTGGATTTATGCTGGGTAGGTCTACTATGGAGGCCATCTTCTTTATTAGACAAGTTATAGAAAGATATAGAGAGGAAGAAAAGAGTGCATAAGGTTTTCATTGATTTAGAGAAGGCTCACAATAAAGTCTCCAAAGAGTTAATTTGGTGGGTGCTTGGAAGGAAGAATTAAGGATATGTATGAAGAAGTTGTAACAAGTGTTCGATCACTAGGCGAGATGTCAAGTGAATTCCCAATCTTGGTAGGACTAGGACTACATCAAGGTCAATTTTAAGTCCATACCTCTTTGCTTTGGTCATGGATGAGTTAATGAGACACCTTCGCGATAAGGCACCTTAATTATGTTGTTTGCAGATGATATCATCCTAATCGATGAAATTAGCAAAGGTTAAGGCCAAAAACTAGATAGGTTGCGGGAGGCATTAAAGAGTAAGGGTTTTAAAATTAGTCGTTCGTAAACAAAATATTTAGTTTGCTTTTTTGGTCTTGAATCACAAGGGAGGGGTAATTCAATTGAGATCAAAGGCATGGAGGTCCCAGAGTGTGAGGTTTTTCGATATCTAGGATCAATAATTCAAAAGAATGGTGCATTATTTTTTAGAGAAGATATAGACCATATGATTAAGTTGGTTGGATGAAATGGAGGATGACATCACGAGTCTTATGCGATAAAAAGATGTTTGTGAGTAAAAAGGAAGTGCTATATAGACAATTGTTCGACCAGCTATGCTCTAAAGTTCCAAATGTTGGGCTACTACAAGACAACATACACATGCTGACGGGAGCAATGCGTATGTTAAGATTGATGTGTGATAAAACCCGTAAGAATAAAATCATGAATGAAAAGATTAGGAGATACTTAGATGAACAGAGAAGACCAAAAACGGCCCCAATTAAAAAAATGTTTAAATTGACTAGTTAGTGGAGAGTGTAGACAGAGGGGTAGACTGTGAAAACTTGGATAAAGGCAGTAAGACATCAAGAGAATATGTGGGAAGATTGCATTACTTGGAGAACCAAAATTTGGTAGCTAACCCTAAAAGTATCAGGAATGGACTTTGATGATGATAATGAATGTCAAATAGAAGCAGAAGACTAGCCTTAACTTGAATTACAAAGTTCAGATGATATTTTGTATTCATATTCATATATGACAGAGCAAGAACCAAAACTTTTGCGAAAGATTGTTGATATTGATGAATAGTAATCTAGACTCCATGTTAAGATAAGAATAAGAATTACTTCTTAAAATTTGAAAGATGACCAGAAATTAAGTACCTGCAGAAGAGGATCCATTGAGGATCTAAATTTTAAAAGGCTATCCTCTGCAAAAATCAACAAGCCAATTGTGTGGTAGAACACGGTTCTGCTTCGGAAACATTCGGGTTCGTCTAAAAAAGGAAAGTTCTCTTTCTAATGAAAGAAGAAAAAATAATAATATTAATTCGATAGATAACAGCAATTTCAAATTATAAGAACATTATAGAACAGAAGAGAATATGAAAAATTCAACAAGACATTTTACGTTGTGATGTGAAATTATGAACTTTATGGTATCCAACTTCAGAAGCTGCTTTCCTGTCATATATCTGCCAAATTTACTTGAAAAGAGTTTCAGAAACATGTCATAACATTAAATTATACTGAACCCTAAAAAAACAAAACTCACCCAGATGTTAATTCCAGAAAAAGGCTTAAAGTGTGATCAATGACCTCCTTGCACTGCAAGTCAAGATAAATCAGTTATAAAATAAAGGGTTAATACAAGTTTAGAAAAAGCTAGCTAATATTACAAGATCTTACCCGAGAATAACACCTGAGATTCATAGCAATCTTTCCAACAATAGCACTCAAAACTTGTAGATGATTCTGGAGTCCAAGAAGGTCAGATAGTCGAGCAAATAACTCCTGCAATGTGAGGGAAAGAATATCAAGGAACATGAAGTTGGCTCCATGAGTAGAGAACAAAAGAAATTTACTTACCCTTGAAGAATGCATGGCTTGGTCACCAATATAAGACTTTTTGAAATGTTGTAAGAAGGTAAGAATTGCACGATCAAGTCTTTGCTTGCTTATTACACCATACCTCTGGTATTATCCAAAAGAATTGGTAAGATTGTATAATTCTAATTACTAATTGTAGCCAAGAACAAAACCAGCAGAGAAATACTCATTAGCAGATGAAGAGAGGTCATGCTAAACACAAATTCAAAGAAGCAAGTCAATCAATTCCAAGTTCAACTTAGCAAAGATTCCAAATTTATGTGGAAGCAATTGATAGATATTACAAATGAACTTAAAGATTTTGCTTCCCTAAAAGAGAAAAGGCACTAGTCATAAGACTAGTTGGAGTTAGAGAAATGACAATCCTTTCATATCAAAGTCCAGAAAAAAAAATGATATGAAATATAAAAATGAAAAACACCAAAAGTGATAAGGTGCAATACACACTAAACACTGGACAATGCCGAAGTTAGAAGTTTCTCATAAGATTATGTAAATTGAAGGACTAGGAAAGAAAATGAACAAATAAGATTTTTATTCTAATGCCATACACTTCTTATAACACTAACACTAATTACCATGGACAGCCCTACATGATCTTGAGAACTATGAACCAAAATAAAGAATAATCACCCAAGTTACAAGGTCAGAATATCATTCAAACAAATGCATGCAGAGTTTTGAGTTAACTATAAAAAGTACAATGGCTAAGCAAAACCCCCCAAAGTAGACAATTGTCATAGATTGAACACAAGATATCACAAACAATTACTAGAAGATGAAGCTGCACATCTCAATACATATGAAACACATATAAGAAGTACAAAATTTGGGTACTAGTTTCCCTATTGATAAACAAGAGACTCTACTGAAACTGGCCTTATCATTACTTCTCTTCTTATTGGTGAGTGTTGAGCAAGAGTTGTTTTAAAAGTTTAACCAATTTTCTTACTAGCAAGTTGCCATCAATACTGTGGAGAAGACAACTTAAGAAGTTGAGTAGTCTGTAAGATAATATAGAAACTGGAAGTGCTGGCTCGCTAGGTGATTTGGTTTCATTTTTTTATTGCTTTTTGGTAAAGAGTCTATATGGAATAGCATAAATATCAGATTTCTTTGAACTTTATTACCATAAAGGAGTCTAGGGATTTCCTATATCTTAGATCATTATAGATTGAAGAAACTTGCCATTGTATTTTAGTTTCATGCTCTTTTGGGTTGTTGAGGATTGCCTGTCTCCATTTGTTGTTCACAATTATTCATTTTTCTAATAAATTTTCTGTTTCTGATCCCAAATCATTAAAGTTCGGCAGTTACTAATACATCAAGAAAAAATAAAAAGTAGACATCTATACCATGAAATGCTACTCTACTACTTGATATACCTGTGTATGTGCCCCGTTGTCAGTGATATTTATCAACTGAAATACACGTGCTGATAGTTCTGCATCTAGTGGCTCTTGCAATTCACCACTACAATACAGAAGAAAAGTTAGAAGCAAATTGCACCTGCAATGTAGAGCATCAATCAGCAATTCAAAAAATTTACCTATATCCAGGAATTTGCTTTGTCTTAACAATGGCTGCAATAATATGCACCAACCATGTCAATTTAGCTTCAGTCATTGAGAGTTCACTATTATCCGAACAAACTTGGAGATTCGCTTGTTCCTATATACATCAAATTAATATGTTTGACAAAATCAAGTTCGTTGCAGATCATCTAACTCAATTCTTTATACAATTATCACATCAAGTAAAAACTACTCAAGCGTACCATAAATTTTTGCAAGATAGAGTCCATCATTTTTACAATGTAAGAACTGCAAGCATCGTACTGCAAATAAGCCACCAAGTAAATAGACCCTCGGTCAGAGTGATCAAACATTAAACTTAAAACTGAAAGACTCGAATTAACAAGATTAAAAATTCAGAACAAATTCCTGATTGTGTGTGGAAGTCCAAACCTTAAATCTGCAGAGATAAGGGAGGAAATCTAGCTGATCCTGTAGAAGTTCAACATTATCAAGTGGGTCCTCCAAAAGCTCATCGGTTAAGTTGGACTGCAGCAGATAATAATGGAGGAAAGGATGGTCTAGTTATACCATTAGCAAAAAGGAAATAAAAATTGATAAAACAAAACTGTTATGGTAGCAAAATCTTACCTGCAAAGAATCAAACCTTGTAGATATGAAGACTTCTATAATACCAGGAACATAATTTTCCACCATATTTGGTTTGTCAACTTTCAAGTATGGCACAGATGACACCAATCTTGACCAGAGACCCAGAACGTAGTAAACACTGCTGCTGGCCCACTGACAAAAAAATGTCAACTTTGTTAGTTTCATAGACATTTTCAAAGCAAAACACCATCAAGTTAATTTCTTTAGTACATACTCAAAGCAATAGAGAATAGAAACAAACAAACCTGCCACAAATGTAGAGACTTCATTGTGAAATCTGCGACTAAGCATATCCAGTCACTATATCCTTCAGCATTAATCAGTTCTGTCAACTGCAGTATGAATTACCAAGTATATGATTCAGAAGAACCATGAATCAATATGCACATAGAACAAGAAAAGGAAAGAAATATAAATCCCAATTGAAGAACTCCATGACAAGTTGCTCGACCATGAAACTCTCTTAAAGCTTGAAGAATGAAGAACTTGCAATGTAAGTTATCCATGAATAAAGCACACTAATCAAAGAATTATGCTGATTCTATTAAATATAGAATTTTTACACCCACAATTTTCATCCATCAGCCTTACTAGGGTTATCCACAAAGAGGAATGAAACCCTAGCAATGTGAAGAATTTTTATGTTTATTATAGTCATTTGATGTTCATACCACTAGATGAAGGAATGATTTATAATGAAAAGGAACAAGCAATTGTGAAGGGTGACATCCAAAACAAAGCTACGAAAAACTACCAAATAAATCTTGCCAGTGAGTAGGTGAGACTAACCTGAAAATTAAATTTGAAGCGGGCAAGCAAGCGACAAAACACATTATAGTTATCATGATCAGAAAGACCTGTCTCAAAGAAAATATTGGAAAAATTTAAGTGCAAGACAAAAAGAGTGATACACACTCTCACTTGTTAAATATTTAAACTGTGTTGCTAAATAGGGATATTTCAAACAATATTCTATTAAATGCTGAGCAATAGTTATCAGCGACAACCAGAAACCCACCATCCAAATAAAAGAAAGAAACAAAAGGGGAATTAAAACTTAACGATGACTGATTGAATAGAATGGCATTTTGCACTAAGCCATTTCAACCACTACAGCTTGTAAGCTAGGATATATTCAGTGTGCATTAGGAACATCTTTCTCTATATAGATTTTTTTTAAAAAAAGAAGAAGAATAAAGAAAATTTAAGTCAGATGGGAAAAAGATCCAACAACGTTATAAGAGACTCAATATCAAATCTTGCTAATATTATAACATAAATTAACACAGTAGAGGAATGAAAGTTCTTCATGGTCTAAGAAAACAAAAGATTGTTTATCATAAAAACTAAGCTAAGAAAAAAAAAACTCCCAAAATTGCTGGCAGATAAAAAGACACAAGTAATTTTCTGAAATGATACAAAAAAATTTAAGAGAATCATAAAAAGGAAAGAGAGAGAGAGAGAGAGAGTTCCATTAACCTTTTCCAGTCAGCAGAATTTCTTTGGTTCCCATCATTAACTGAGTCAGAAACTTAACCCGAGATGTCTCATCTTTAAAAAATGATCGTCTTACAGAAGCCAGCTTTGACAAGCACTCTAGAGCCTGGTGTACGAAGCCCCGATGTTAATAAGAAAACCAAACTATACAGAACTAGAATGAAATATCAAAACATAATCTTAAGCAAAGAGGTAATAGCTATTAGGCAAACCAAAAATGGTGACGCAACAGAGAAAACATCAATGAACCAGAGATGACATAGTATGGGTTTCAATTTTGACTTCCAAGTCACAAAGGAGAATCCAATAGGACCTACACAGTTGTAAATAAATATAGAAATCCTAAATTGAATGATAG
Organism: Ulmus americana; assembly: GCA_010015005.3. Lineage (NCBI taxonomy): Eukaryota > Viridiplantae > Streptophyta > Magnoliopsida > Rosales > Ulmaceae > Ulmus > Ulmus americana. Next base: position 160 of record WUAT03209632.1, on the reverse strand, counting down.
GGAGTTCGTGGAGTTGATGGGTCTGTTGAATAAAATTGAAAGCATCTCTTTGAATAATGCTGTCCATGATGCTCGGGTTTGGCAATTTAATTCGGGTAGTTTTTCTTGCAAATCTTTCTTTGATTGTTTAATGGGAAATCAGGGTAGAGGGTGCTTTGAA
>WUAT03209522.1:0-11572 GCA_010015005.3 Ulmus americana | reverse complement strand
TTCCTATTTTTGACCTCCCTTGACTTTTTGGGTTTTATTTTGACAGGAACCAATATTTTGGTGTCGTTGGAGGAAACACAGCCAATCCACGCTACCAATATACTTCCCCTCACGTGACCCCCTTACACATCACGTGGTTAATAGGATGTCGTTTCAGAACCACCCGGGAACATTAGCCCCCTGTAGTTTTTGAAGTATGGCTGAAACCTCTACACCTGTAAAAGTTGGGTTGTAAATAAATGAAATGTATATATATTTTACTGACTTGGGCCCCAAGTTTTCTTGGCCCTATAAATGTGACTTCGGGTTGTCCATGAGTTCTCATATTGTCATGGCTTCTCCTCATTCTTCTTCTGGAGCTTTTGCCTCTCCAGGGCGTTCTACTGTTAAGGTTTATGGTGACCGAGTGGTTTCCACTATGCAAGCCCCTCCTTACTCTTCTTTTTCTCAGGGACAAGGTGCTGAGGGCCCTTCTGGCTCGGTTTCTGAGACTGTTTATTTTCCTTCTCCTCCTTCTGGTCACGCAAATTTAGCTACACGGGTTTCTGCTTTGGAGGAGGAGGTTGCTTCTCTGCGGTCGGAGCTGTTATTTGTTAAAGGCCAGTTGGAAGCTCAGGGAGCTGAAAAGCAATTGTTGGAGGAGAAATATGCCCAGAACATCAAAAATCTGAAAGCTGAAGCTCTTCGTTGGTACGGGAAGTATTTGGACACAAAGCTGATTCAGGATCTTGGAACCTCACTTTCTCTGAAATTTCCTCTTTTTGGTCATGCTTCCGAGTAGGATGTATTGTACTTCTTTTGTTTGGTAACTAGCTCTCAAGGAATCATTTCCTTAAATAAAGCCCCCTTTTTCATAATTGTATTTCTTTTGTTTTGTAAAGGAATCATCTCCTTTTATAAATAAAAACCCATTCTTTTTGGGTGTTTCTGTTTTGTAAAGGAATCGTCTCCTTTTATAAAAGCCCATTCTTTTCGGGCATAATTGTATTTTTGTTTTGTAAAGGAATCATCTCCTTTTTTTTTGTAATTGTTTTTCGCGGAATCATCTCCTCTTTTTTTGTAATTGTTTTTCGAGGACTCATCTCCTCTCTTTTTTTGTAATTGTCTTTCGAGGAATCATCTCCTCTCTTTTTTTTTTGTAATTGTTTTTCGAGGAATCATCTCCTCTCTTTTTTTTTCTCTTTTTTTTTTTTTTACTTTTCGTGCTATCCCTTTTAGCTGCTCTTGTAATTTCATCTTTTGAGTCGATATCCGATTAATAGCAAGAAAAGTTGTTGTTAGTCATTCCGGTACTTGACTTTTAAGCCGAACCAGGAGCAAATTTGAGGAAGAAGATCTGAAGCACTTTTTGAAGCAGCTCCATGTGCCATTGCATTTTTTGTATTGACCATCATTTTGAGAGCATAACAGGTCTCGAACTAGAAAAGCTAAGGCTCCTCTATTTGCAAAAGCTTCGTACATGTGGATGGTAATTCCTCAACAAGAGGAAGTTAAACCATCTATTTTTTTAGCTGCTAAGCCGTGATCAGTTTCGAGTTTCGACCCCTTTAATGTTTGATTCAGAGCTCCCAAGAGACATGGTAAGCGCACGAGCAAGTTCATCATCTTCTTGGATTTCCTTCGGATAAGAGAAAAGCCCATCCATTGCCATCTCCACACTCTAATACAACTTGCCCTCTATACTAGATATGAAAAAGTCCATCTCAACCATTGTTGAACCAGTTGCCTCATCTGGAGGTGAGGCAGTAATACGAGCACTTATTCACATTCTTCACTCCATCTCTTGAGTAGATGCGCCTAACTATTGTAATGGATTCATCGCTGCAATCAATGAAATGTGGATGAGACCAAGCATGTAGCACTGCCTTAAGCACTAGAGGACCTTAGTATCACGTGACACAGGAACATCTTTCTTTTTTTTTTTGCCACGGTCATGATTTTATTCCCACTTCGTCTAATTTTGGACCGAAGGGTGGGTAGCTTGTTGAGATCTCTTCGACGTTTGAACCCACTTCGTTCTTCTTTACCCAAAGAAAATGGACGACGCTGAGGGTATTCAACCACTTGTATTGTCTTTGATTATGAGCAAGAGCTCGAAACTAGACAAGTTCTGTTGTAGATAAGAGCTATGGGTTTTCTGATGGATGAGTGATCACCATCGATGCTGAACACTTCCATTTCCCCGAGAGAAATTACTGCCTAGGTGCCTAGCAGTATGAAAATCAAAGTGGTTGCTCTACCAGAGAGAAAGTGGTGTCTGGATTGGAGGCTTTACCATTGCATTTCTTAGCACTTCCCAACTGATGTGGATTGCAAAGGCAGAGTACAATGAATTTGGCTCATTAATCGTACGCAGAGACTGCTTTATAGCTATAAATCCCTGAATGGTCAATGTCCTCTTTTGGAGATGTTGGAGCCTTATTGACTGCAAAGAGCAGTTGGCTTGTTGCTTCAAAGTTGATTACACAACTCGCCAAAGTAGCGGGACTTAGTTGATATGGGTACCTCAGATTTGGAGGCAGCATTTACATGACTCCCAATGACTTTCCAGATGATCATAATGCAGAAGCTTTTCCTCAACATTTGACAAAGAAATAATAGCTATGTCGATAAGAAACCATAATGTTGAACCTTCCTTCACTGCCTTCAAGCCTTTAGCATTTGGCACGAAGACCGTTGGGTACACAGGTAGGAGCTTTTGCTGAGATGCATAACTCAGCTGGTGTATGAGCAATTATCAAGAAGATCAATAAAAGCTTGTACTTCATCATGGGGTAGTCGTTGCTCAACAAAAGAATTTTACCAAAGGGCAACCCTTTGATGTGATGGTGTTTGCTAGCATTGTGTTCATCTATAGAGAAATGATTCAAGTTCCAACGACTGGAATATAGGGTGGTCCAAATCAAATAACCTGCGTCGGGTTTCGCCGAATGATGACTTTGCTCTTGGTTTCCAGTGAATTGGAGAAAATGGCTTGCCATCTGGTTCGACAAAATCCTGAAAGTGGTCTGCTAGTGCTCTGCAACTCCAGTACCGATTCAATGTAGGAATCACGAACACGAGACTTGAGTTTTTTTTTTTTTTTTTTTGTTCCAAGCTTCAATCAAATGATTTCCAGCGTTAACCCATGTTTCTGCTGAAGCTTCTGTGTCTCAGACAATCTCTTCAACAACTTTAAATTAGGCTTATGAATCTCATCCAGCTTATTTCTCAGCGCCACAACTTCATTATCCTTCTGATCAATCTCTACCTGTAATTGATTCGAAACAGTTCCCAAAGTCCGAAGCTTACTCTGATTCTCTTCAACCTGAGCTTCCAAGCAAGACCCAATTGGCAAATCAGAATCAAACTCAGGATTTCAAAAATCAACATAAAATGCTTAAATTCCGAGAGCCTCTGAAGGTGAGACACAAGATCTCGATCAGCCGCTTTGATACCATCTTCAACAAATGGAACATGGACAGTTTGTAACTGTAGATAAGAAGCTTCAAAGGAGGAAATTGTGGCACAAATCGACGAAATTAGGGTCTGGGTCAACCAAACATTGATGGTTCTTATCTAGGTTTGGCTAAGAAAACTTCGCTTTTTCCAATCTTTTCTTCCCTCAACTGGGTTTCGCTCAAATTGAGTTTTTTTTTTTTTTTTTGTAATCAACCTTCTTTTATGAATAAAAGCGATATTGTTACTTTCGTTTGATCCATCCAGCATTGTGGATTTCGACCCATCTCAAATATATATATGGCTCGGCCCATAAGTTTTTTTTTTTTTTTAAGAGATGATATTTTCGGACAGCTCCCCTCCCTTTTCAAAATTTTATATAGCTTAGTAAAGGACAGCTCATATATTTGAAAATGGAACAGCTGGCTTGGAGAGACATCCTATCAAGGCTGATAGGATTGTCCCCTAATAAGACTAGCGGCTTTGGCAGACTGACTCTTTCTTTCTTTCTTTTTTTGTGCTTACTTCCAATAATGCCCTTGTTCTCTCTTTAAATTAGGCAATGAGAGTTGATAAACCCTCCAACTTTTCTCAGCATTCCTGTAATCTCGTAGGCAAATATTCATCATTCTGATAGAAGGAAAGTTTTGTTGAGCTTGCGTTTCTCCGAGTTGATCGAGATGGCAGCTAGATCCCCGGTTCCATGTTCTTCTCAGGACGGTTCTCCCTCGGACTTTCGTCAGGTAAAGGTTATTTCCTTACCATTTTCTCCCCCCTCTTTTTATGTTTTAACCGCTTGCCTTCCTTTCTTTAGAATCCAGAGACAGTGGCATTCCTTTCTGAGAATGTGCCGAAGGCAGTGAGGGCCGTGGTCCCTGATTATGAATCTGGTAAGGGGCACCATGCATTCGCTTCTTGTTCTTCTCTTTTATTTTTGTTGATCAATGGTCTTTTTGTAGCGCAAGAGAAAGGAAGGCTCGTCTTGGAACGTCAGATTTCATTTTCTGAACTCATGGCCGGCGCCGACTTGGAAGTATATCGGCTATATTTCCATCAAGTAGATCTTCCTTTGACCCATCCTGAAATTTTGGTGCTCTGTCAAAGTTATGCCTTGGTGGATCCATCTTTTGTGCCAAAGTTGACAAAGGTGGATGCGGCCAGCCGTTTTCTTATTCTAATGGGGGTTGGTAAGGTGATGGGAATGTTTCTGGCTTTCTCTCCCGGCCAGATTCCGCCAGTCGTTTACCAATATATGGTGTCTTTGGAGAAGTTGACCCGGCTGGTGACCAAGGCGCTTGGTTTTGACCTTATTTTGCTGCAGAAGATTGTTATGAATAGTCAGATTCATACTTGTCCCCTCTTTTCTTCTGAAGGACGGGAGCAGTTGCTTCGTCGCTTGAAGCGGCGCCGGGATTCTACTGCAGAAATTGTTATGGGGAACCGATCCATGGAGCTGTTGGTGAATTCTTCCAGGGACCAAGAAGAGAGTGCTACTGCTTTGTCTCGCTCTATTTGATAATGCCATATCCCTTTCTTTTTATTATGTTGTTTGTCTTGGTGATCCTTGTAGTGCCTTTTATATAATAGTCCAGCCCCCGTTGTTTTTCTTTATTGCACTGTGAGAAAATAGTATTAACTAATAATAATTTTTTTTTTTTGCCCTTCGAAGCATGCATCTACTCCCTTTCTTTTGCTGATATTTGTCATGTTGTTTATCAACACCTTTTTCGTAGAAATACTTAGGTGTGTCAACAAATGAGTGACTCAGAAGAAAATTCCTACCAAGAAAGATAATCTTCCTACAGAGTTTGGAATAGAGAACCCATCGGATTCAGATAGAATTTTTAATGAGCTCGCCGTCACATCAATCTTTTGTAATAATTTTAAAATCAGATCATTCGGCCAATCCGTCTTCTCAATGTATGCTGCTAGCGTCTCGTCACCTTCTATTATACCATTTTGCAGCTTCTTGGTTGGTGAAGTTCGGATTTAGCAGAATGATCCCCAGTGGAGTCGCCAAATGTTCTGGGGTTCAGGGTGGAATATTAACCTTGTGTCATTATAGGTACCTAGTGCCACGTTGACAACCCTTCAATACTATATGGTGGATGCCAATTTAGCCTGTCAGAGAATCTTGGTTCCTGCAAAAGACACACAGCTTGGAAGATAATGGTTAAAGATTAACAAGGGTGTATTTTGATAGGGTGAACTGGTAGAAAGATCCAACTCTTGCCAAAATAATATTACCAAGGGAATCAAGAAGGGGGAAGAGATCAAGAATAAATATTTAAGTCATTGTATGAATCTTAATAGAACCATCATATAAATCTCAATATAGTCATCAGAAAAGAGAGGGAGAGAGAGATATATAATTATTATAATTAAGTCATAAAATAAATAAATAAATAAATAAAGATATAATTATCGTAATAAATCTTAATATATAATACTACTGATAAAATCTCTTATTAGAACTTCTGCTCGATTCAATATTTTATATATATATATATATATACCGAGAGGCCCAATGCTTGCGCCTCCTGCACGATCCAAAAATATGGTGTATCAATGTATATATGCGGCTATTGGTGCAGGGGTGGACTTATGTGTACGAAAGTGGAATTGTGATAAAGGAAATAGAAATGCTTTTGGTTGCGTATCTGTAGGTGGAGATGTTATATGGAATAAGGGGTATCAGATGTATATGTATGTGCATATACGTGAGTGATGGATCATGAAAGAGAAAAGGGGAATGGCTTTGAGAAATGACAATATATGGAAAAGAGCTTCAGAGGACGTTTATGATGTGGAAGCTTTTGTGAATAGCAATCATCTCTCCCCTTTGTACCCCAGAAGTCTATTTATAGACTCCTTTCAGTTTGGTTATAGGGAAGTGTACAGTAGTATTTTTATTTGGAGCAATTCCCATTTGATTTTTAGACAATCTCTATTTAATTTTTCCCCTGGTCAAAAAGGTCGTTTCGCAGTATTTTTTTTTTATCTTTTAATCTTCTTATTTATAGTTTTTTGTAGATAAGGACCTAATCTTTTATCCTTGTTCTCTCTTGACCCCTATAAGATTTATTTTGGCACGAACCAATTCTCTTAGTGTCGTTGGATGAAATGTAACCAGTCCACAATACCAATATACTTCTCTCACATGACCTTCTTTATTTATCACGTGGTTATCGTTTTGAAACTACCCGGAAACAATGTATAAAGTAACAATATCATACTGGGAATCACAAACCAAACAAGGCTGCTCATAATAATAGTAAGCTCTTTTTTCTTCAAGTATAATTCTAAAACAAAATTTTGGAGTAGTTTGGTTATTTTTTTTATACATGTTTGGTTTGCGATTTGTCAAGAAATCTTATTTTTTGGATCAGTAAAGTCATATGAGTGGGTCTTATTTTCCACCACTTTTTTAATAAAATATTACTTCTTTTCACCATATTTTTAATATAATACTATTTCTCTCTATTCATTTTTAATAAAATATTTTTTTTATATTCTATTATTATTAAATTTTGTGAACCCACAATTTTTTACAAAAATTCTGTTTAGAATACTCTTAATCAAATAAATATTATTTTTAAAATGCCCTGTTAGAATACTATAGAGAATTGCGAACCAAACGGTCTTTTTTCTCTTATCCTAATAATAATAAATAAATAAATATTGTTTTTACACCTCCTTCACTAGTTCCTAAACAAATTGGTTCATGTAAAAATATAGATAGAAAAGGGAGTTATTCATGTTCAAGCTAAGTTTTTAATAATATTAATTTCTTGGTCCTCCGCTGGTACTGTGGATTCATACGAGATGCAACTCCTATGCCACATAATGGGTGTAGACGCTATCTAATATCCTTTATACAGAAGAAAAATAGGACAACCAATACAAATACAAAATTCCCAAAGGTTGATCCGCGTGCTGACTTTGTGTATTGGTATAATAAGGCTCCACACTCTCAGAGCTAAGAAAATCAATAGTACTCTCTTGGATAAAGTCAAATTTATATTTTTAAGTTCAAGAATTTCAAATTGTATTATTGCCGTGTGTGAGGATGAGCACATTAGGCGAAACCACTGTAATTTCTGGTGTTCATTTTTCTCTTACTTATTTTGCATTCGTTATTCATTCTTGAATCTCTAGAGCTTTAAGGGTTGTTGTTTTTCGCAAGATTTGCTTTGTCTAATTCATTCTTGCAATAGATTGTTTCATTGTTGTTCCAAAATAATACCACCAACTGCCTATAAATAAGAACTAATCATAAAAGTTCAGCTGATAGCTAGATACTATTTATTTTAATACATACCCTTGCTATAATAAAAGAAGAAAAAATGATAAATCATACCTTAAGCCACTAAATTTCCCTCTAAGCTGAGTACAAATAGCTCAACAATGTTCAAGGGAAGTAAGAAACAGGGGAACATTATAATTAGAACATGACAATTAAGACATTAACTTCAAAAGACAAGTAATCACAAGAATTCTCTAAATTCAAAAAAATTAAAAAGAGTTTGAAGGTGTTGTATTTTGCTTCTTTCTTAAATCCTGATTCCCCCAATATTCATCATCCCACGCTTCAACTCGCTTAATTGAACTAACCTTTCTTTGCAACAAATCACTTACAGTGTGAGGATCATGAGGGGGCAAATTGCACGGAGTTGTTTCCTTTGAAGAATTCACCATTGATTCGGCCATGAAATCCTTCCATGTTCCATTTGTCGGGCATGCCAGCGTTTCCGAACAAAGCTCCACTGCTCCGGGAGGTATCGTTGGCTTGAATTTCAAGAGCTTTGCATATTCGTTAAGGAGATGAAACATATAGTCGTACACATTGTCCATCTTTAGATCCTCTTGTATGAAATTGCTAGCTGCCTTTCCAATGGCCTTTGCCTGACATATTTATTGAGCTCAAATGTTAGTTTTACATTAATTTTCAAAGACTTGAAAAAGGGTAACTAAAAGATAGCAAGTTGTGAATCAATAATTAGAGTTAATTAGTTTTAGGCAAAGAGAAACTAGAGGAAAAGATGATACCTTGTCAGTGTGAGTATTGCCCCAATCCACAGCAAACTTAAGAGATTTGCACTTGCTCTTTCTCCTAATTGGCCAGTAGTGTTCCAATGGTATCATCCCTCTTATAAAGAAATCATGGTAATGAGACTTTATGTACAATGTCATAAAGTCACGTGCCAGGATGTATTTTTCGCTTACAGACCATGCTCATCCCTCTATATATATTTTGTAGCTATACACAACCAAAAATTATTTCAATCAAATAGAAAAAACTTTAACAAAAATAAAATAAAATAATAATAATAATAATAATAATAATAATTTGAAAACAGTTCATGCTGCAAACACCACTTACGGCCAGTTAAGACTAACTCAGTTGGTTAGGTGCGTGATTTTGGATTGCATGCCTTCATTATAGTATTATTACACAGTAGATGTCATTTACATTGGGACCGGCCAATCATTTTTACTATTTTGAAAGAAAAAAAATCTACAAAATTTAAAATATTATCTATACATCAATGAAATTTTTACCAAAAAAACAAAATTCATATATCGAGAAAATTATGCATAGTATCACTTCTGTCAACATATTTTTTTTTTATATCTCATTGTTTAATTTTTTTTATCATGTTTAAGACATTTTTGCCCTCATCTTCAACATTCTTCCTTTTATTGTGAAAAAGTGACCAACTGTTGAATTTTCAATAATCAACCAAATATTAGTTGATTTTCAACCATCGACCAAAAACCAACCACTAGTTAGTATTTCAATAACCGACCAAAAATTAATAACGGTTGACTTTCGTCTAAAAAGCAACGGTTAGTTGACTTTCGTCTAAAAAATAACTATTTGTTGACTTTGCAAACACGGGATATTTTAGTCTTGAAAAATACAAAAAGTGATATTTTTCAAAATTTTAATTTGTCATGATATTTTTCAAATAATATCTCAAAAAATGTAATATTTTTATAATTGTCCCCATATATCTCCATTATAATTTTTCAAAAAAACTCATTATACCCCCACTGCTTTGTGATCACACTATTAGTTTTTGAAACAATCTCATGCTCTCTTATCCAAGTACATATCCAATCTCCAAAGGGGCATAGAAATTATCTCTGCTCTCTAGAAATTACATAGTTTTGATTTCATGCATAATTACCTGTAGGTGCATTGGTCTTGTAACTTGGATTGCTTGTACCCTTCTTTTTGTTCTTCCGTCCAATTCTGTAATAAAACAATATTTATACGAATCACGTTATTTGTTTTCAAATACAATTATTCAAGTTTATTTTCACAAAAATACCCAAAAAATCTAAATTCTGAAACAAACGGACATAACTTTTTATCGATACTTTACCTGAACATAGAGACGGGTGTTCCAATCATGTTCGTCTGAAACATCGCATTTTAGAAGGTCATCTCTAGTTAGGGCCACATATGGGTTACCTCTCCAATAAGCATAGGGTTCTCTATCTTCCCACTTTGTTCTTTTATTGCCTTCTTTTATGTCCTCCAACAAATTTGCCCATGGTCTTATATTTAATTCCGCCCTGCCCAAATGAATTTTGGTTATCTACTCTTCAAGATTTCTCACTTAATAAACTAAGATATTCTAATCTTGTTAAACAATCACATTAAAAAAATTTTGCAATGCTGAACATTATTATTGATTTTCAATTGCTTTGAAATATGTGTTTAGATTTATCTAATGTGTGGATTTCAAATTCTTCACTAGAACTTGTGATTCGGTTTAAAACTTGTGGAAAAGCTGTCTCCCTGTTAATAATTTGAATATTCCCTAAGCATCGTAGTGTAATACGATCGAATAATTAGCCTGTGAACTAGTGTTAGTTGAATTGATAAAAAAAGAATAACTTTTGAGAGTATATATAAAAATAAATAAGGGACAAATTTTTTACTCAAATTCTAAGAGCAGCTAGCATATCAAAACATAAAAATGCAAGCAAGTCATTACCAGCCCCAGAAAGTCCAATCCGGGAACACAGTATCAAAGCCCAACTCATTGCCACAGTAGCAGAACAACGGCGGAGGACCGGAATTTGGGTCTAGAAAGTCACTCGATTCGACCACCGGCGAATCACCACATTCAAACATGTGCTCTAAGTCAAGCAACTTACCAGGGTACAACCTCAGAAGCTGCAAAATACCCCATTGATTGAACACATCCCTAGTTTCATATGACTGCTTACATGTCTCAATATAGGTCTTCCCCTCCACAATCACCAACATAAAATCAACAATTTTCTGGGCTTTTTCCACCATTTCCTTGTGATTTTGGTTACTTTCCAGTGGCCTAGATTATTAGAAATAGTCCCATATTGGGAATATATGGAAACACTACAACCTTATATAGGGATTAAGTTACTCCACTTAGTAGCAATTGGTTTTAAGTTGGAACCTCAATCCCTCAACAAAAGGTCTTCCCCTTCAATTTGTAATATGGTATCAAAGGAATTAAAGCTTCTATTGTCTCCACCTTTGACCTCCATTTGGGACATTTCAGCCAATGTGTGTCAATTTCTGGTGTTGGGGTCTTTAACCTATTTCAAAATCCACAAAATTCCCGACGTGTATACCCACAAATTTCCAGATTCAGGCCTTGTGGAATTCTTTCAAAATATCATGTTCGGCCCTATCGTGGTTTCTTAAAGGTCGTTCATTATACCCACACTTTCAGGCCCAAAAGTGAGGGGGTGTATTAGAAATAGTCCCACATTGGGAATATATGGGAAACACTCAACCTTATATAGGGATTGAGTTACTCCACTTAGTACCAATTGGTTTTAAGTTGGAACCTCAATCCCTTGCCAAAAGGTCTTTCCCTTCAATTTGTAATATAGATCTTCATGAATCTATCGGAAGTATGATGAACATGTGAGATTTGATGGACGGCTAGGATTTTGTGATATTGGAAGGTTCTTGGACAAGTTTGTGTTATATTTTCTTCAGTGCAACTTAGAGGAAATTCTGAAATTTGAGGTGGTTTTTTGGCCACTATAGTGGGAATCAATTTATGATAGGAAATTATACCTGAGAAAATGGACTAAAGAAAAGATAAAAAATATATATATAAGAAAT